>CAAKHF010002071.1:0-10767 GCA_901007745.1 Hippocampus kuda | reverse complement strand
TTTTGTCTGTTCGTTTTCTACCTTTTTTTCCCCTGTTCACTGGTGATGTAGTGCAGGGGGGCGTCAGACCCGTTTTTTTTTTTTTTTTTTTTTGCGGTCAGCATCGATCACCATCATCATATTATTACAGTTCGCAAAAATATTTAAAGACCCTATGAAGTGAATTCAGATATGAGGTTCTAAATGTATAGTTTGTGTTTGCTGAAAAGATGTTAAAATTATGTGAACGATAATACTCAATTTTGGAGATACAGTACAGCGTTGAACAATCCCCCCCCGCCCCCGCTCCCATCTTTTCAATTTGACTGTTTTTGGGATGTCTAGTGACATACTTTGCCTCAAACAAACTGCCTAATTGAATGGCCAAAAATGAATTTTGAGTCATGTGTTCTTTTAAATAAGCTAAATGATTGCTGACGGCAGCCAGGAGAAATGAATACATTTTGAACAGTATGTTCCTTTATGATTTACAGACATGCCTCTCATGAAGCATATTTGGACTATATTAAGTTGTAGATGCTTTTGTTGTAGTTAACATTGGCAGCTATTTTTTTCTAAAATAATGTTTTCATTTATATTGTTTCTGCAAATGTAGGTGTGTATGCCTTACCAATTGGCTGCACTGGCATTTCCAGATAAGTTACATAGGTGATTATTATCTACATTTGGAAGAGGGCTGATTTCACTTGAGAGCAAAAAAAAAAAAAAATCACGATTGTATCACAACCATGCATTGTAACTCCATCTTAATATGCACACCAAAGTCACACGCACACTTGCATGCAAGACCTCAAGATATTCTTTTATATTAACCACACATTGTTGTCAGCCTCTTATGACTCACTCAAGCCTATTTAATGGCAACACCCTTGTAACCACAGCTATTCTTGGTGTGGAGGTTTGTTTGTAAGGAGCATGATTTGAGCAATCCATCAAACAAACAAAAAAAAAAAACAAACAAAACACTGCTTTGCATGCTGATTTACAAACGAAGATCCCAGTAGGAGCTCCTCAAACGTTCCTTCTTCTGTCACGCTGGAGACAGACGGGTCTTGAGGCCTTTTCCGAAGGGGGTGCCGCTTACTGCTGGTATAATTTGACTCGCAGGAAAGACTTTCTTTTTGAAGTCTTCCTAACGAGGCACACTTTTGCGACACAGTACATTGTCGAGTCTCCATCTTGCACCAATTGCTTCAACACACAATAAAATACAATCAAAAGACTTGTTTGACAGTTAATTAATTGAATCATCTATTATTATGCCCATGCCTACTTTGTAATATCCATGCTAGACCAGTACCGCTAATTGGCGATGACATTAAAAATAAAAATAAAAAAACATGGCTCACACCTCTTTCAACTACCTAACTGTGTGAATGAGTTTGAATTTAGATTTAAGACTAAAATCAAATAAGCATCTTACATAAGTGGCCCCTGTAGGCCTGAGGTTTCAGGGAGGTGTGGAATGTAAAGCATCCCTACATAAGACACTGTGAAAGAATGTCACCGTAGCCAAAGAACACAATCTTTTGATGATTTTCAGCCCAGTAAACCACACACTGAGGCAATTCGCGTGCTAACAAAAAACATAAATTGAAATACATCTGCTGGTACAGACTGCTCAAGGTTTTATTGAAAGGAAAAACAAGCATGGCTGAGGTGCTGTAAATGATTTGTGATGCCTAAATTTATCACGAGGCATCGGGAGGAACTTTGCACTGCTTGCTGTCCACAAGTTACTGCTTGTTTTTTTTTAACTCTTGTTTGGACAGAAACACGTAGAAAGTCACAAGATTTATACTAGACACTAACGAGTCTTTGTTTGCAAAGTGAAACACTTTATTGATACCTCCTTGGCTCTATGCTGAGGGAGCGCCGTCAGGTTTTATATTCATGCTGATGTGCAGAGGATATTTGCAGATGATCCATTGTGTCGTATTGATTAAACCTCTTGTTCGACAGCAGGAATTAAACTAGAGCTGGAGTCAGTCCTCATTTGGTAATGCAGAATATTTAGTCTTTATTTATTTATTTTAAACAAGGCGAATTGACAAATGCTGTCTCACTTCTTCCAAATCAATAGTCATCCTCCACCTAAACAGGAAATTTGTTATTCAAGCCAATGATGTGAGTACAAGCTGATTTTGTCATACTTATGCATGCCATATTTTCATTGTTCCAAATGTCTGCAGGGATGTCCCGATCCGTTCACATGATCGGAAATCAAGGTCAATCATGTGATTTTCTCAGCTGATCCGGGTGAAAAAGGAATTTTCTTATTTTCTGAATATTTTAAGGTCAAAAAGCTACAAAAATCCAAATGAGCAGATATCTTGACAAATCCAACAAATAGTAGCTTCGTTTTATTTTTCACAATGTCCATTTTTTTTTGAAGTAACGATGCAGTTCGACTCATCTCTACTGTGCACAGCTCTCCTGCAGGCAAAGAGTCAGAGACAGAGCGGTGCCTTTGTCTTCCTAGCTTATTTGGACTGGAGAAGCAAGTCGAAAGATGCTCCAAAATAAATCCGCCTGGCCTTTATATAAAGAAGGCTCCTCACTTAAGCGGCATCGTCAAAGAGTTGAGAGCGCTGCCGGTGCGACACACAGGTTAGCAATCGTGACACATCCACGTGACATAACTTGAAATAGAAGTTAAACGAGTGTACATTGTGTGACAAGCAAGCTTGTTCCCCACTGGTTGCATTTAACAAGGTCATAAATCAATCGTGTCGTTTCGAGATGAGAGAAGTCACACGTGTACCCAGCGCAAGCCAAGGGCGTGCACAACTGAAGCAACATCTTCAGCTTTTTTTTTTTTTTGCCAGTTTGTGTCTTGAGCTAAAACAGTTTGGGAAAGCCCAGCCTCAACATCCAATTTTTATTCAAACTCTTTCTGGAATGTGTATCGCACATTGATTTTATCCATCACAAATGTAAGCCCCCGTGGCAATGCAAAGGTGAATTTGTGGAAAAGGACGTCATTCAGTTGATCATCTGTTGGCTGTTTTAAAACTACTATCGTGAAAGCGGAGATACTTACTGTGTAGTGTTTTGAATCTGAAAAGCGGCATCTCGCAAACAGAAGCATGAAGAGGTTGCCAGGAGAGATGAAATTCGCATCTTTGCACTAGCTTGTCAACCTGGTTGATGGATGCGTTTTTCAGGACGAGGGAAATTCCTCACCGTGGCATCGCTCCTGGCACGTCTCTCTCTCTCCGTTCCATCCGCAGTTATTGTCGTATTTGGACTTTCTCATGATTCTCCCCACTACTAGCTCAAGCAATGTTGCCTTTTACGATCTCCGATATAAACTGAAAATCGAGCAGCAAACATTTGTGATTGAATAGTCAGCTTAAGAAGAGCAATTGCAAGTCCTGAGAGTCAAATGCTAATTTATCAAATAAAATTTGGAAAATTACGTGTTGAACTTGTACGTTCCAGGAAGATCTTAATGGAAGAAAAAATAATGTATGGAAATAAATGGCAATTGAATTAGTCCTCTTAAAGTAAAATTGTAACATTTTTACCCATCATACAAACGAACAATTAAATCAGATGTAATATAACAATCCTGTCAATTTTATGCATCTCACTTTTCGGCATTCTTCGTGTCATATTCATGTAAATCACGTAAAGTTAACTGCCGTTCACAATAAAACTCCAAAACACTGAATTGTGCACTCAACTCGCCCATAGCTTTGTAAGCAGATGACAACATGGCAATAAATACGCAAAGAGAAAGATTATTGCTTCGGAGGTGCGTCAATGCATAACAGTCTACCTATGTAATTTCTAATGTCAATTTACAGTCACTTTAGCAATCAGGACAGACATCATTTATTTTCCCGTTCTATTGTCATCATCACAATTTTCCTTTCGTGTTCCAAATGCATGCAATGTTTGGGATCCTGGAAATTCCCGCGAGCAGACTACTGGCAGAATGCACCGATAATTGGTCAATGGACTCCTGTTCTCTTTAGGTTGTAGTCACAAGTTCAGGGTTCATTTAGCCCGTTAGCGCTGCTATAACTGAGTTTAAAGGTTCCACAAAAAAACTTAGCTCATGCCCGTGGTTATGACAGTTGTACTCATCAGTTTACATACCGTAGGGTTTGCAAACTTGTGAGCACAACTCCATTGCGGCACCGGAGGTGTGTCTCAGACAAAGTTGATTCGCCTGAAAACAGTGTTACTGAGACACGGGGTCGATGCACTCAATGTTTACAGATGACAGTGCTAACTGAGCCGTAGCTGGGTTTCCATGAACCACAAATGTTTTTTGAAGTGTGGATCCAATTTTATAAATGGAGCAAAATTGTGCATGCATGTGAAGTGGACATGCTTCCTCACAGCTGGAATATACATTAGGCATGGGAATTGCTTTAGGTCACACACCCCAAACACAACAATGGAGCACAGAGCCGATTTTGTAGTTTGTTCATATTTGCGGTGGAATCGATGCCATGGTTTCCATTTTACACACACTCACAATTACGGCTGTGCAAATATTCCAGATCGATGTATTTTCTCCTTGGGATAATTTAGAAAGTCAGTAGTCTACCGCATCAGAATTTTCTTCTTGAAGTAGCAAACCATTTATGTTGAAAACTCGGGAGACTGCTAACTGGTTAGCATGAATCATGACAACTACATCAGTTAATTGTGATCAGACAATACTCTTCCTTTGTCTTTGTTTTAAGAGGCATACGTCATCACTTCCTGTTGTCTTTGCTTCACTTTTGGCTTTGGCTTAGATGTCTTTGCTGCAGTGATCCAAATCCAAGTCCTACTCAAGTTGTCAGTTCAATTTAAGAATAAGGCTTGTTTATTTTTTGTGTTTGTAAGAAAACACTACAGCCAGCTAAAATATGACAATGGTGGTATACTGCTTTCATATACCTGCCATGATCAATACGATTGAACTCGGCTCCTGTAGATACGTCGTACAACCAAGCGGGATATTTTTCAGCCTTATTACCCAACTACCGGGATTGCTGCTGGGCCTTTAACAGTTCCACCTCGAGCATTTACACTAAGCACACACACACACACTCCACACCACAATATTTTCAGATGAGTTGTGGAAGATAGTGGTGATCAGGTTTAGTTTTTTGCTGTCTCCATGGCTATTGCTCCAACGATAGATTGTGCTTATGTGCTCCCAAGCAGAATTTCATGCCGCGTGGTCATATCAATGCAGTGCCATCTTTCGACTGTTGACACAGGCCTGCTTTTAATCTCTTAATTAATGTTGGTTTTCTGAACTTGCAGTCCAGGCCCAATGACAGGGAATGAGGGGCTGGGCCGGTGATGGATTTTATTTTTATAGCTCATCTTCTTTCTCTCTGTTCGGGCTCTATTCGGCATAATGCCTGGGATGTTATTTTGCCCTAAGTTTTGCTATCTAGTTTTTTTTTTTTCTCTCTCTCATGAGCGTTTGCTTAAAAGGGACGTCAACCCTCAAATTAACAGTATGTTCTACGCAGCCCCACGAGTCTAAACACGGCTTTCTGATTCATTTTATGTTTTTGGCCATCCATCTCGGGGGCGTTTTGTCACTTGCTGTCGACTGGAAACGACAGTGACTTTAGTAGTGAATGCGCATAGAGCATATTAAGTAGGAAATGTGGGGGTTGACTTCCCTTTTCATGCTACAGCACATCATTTTGATAGGTATTGGTCCTTCACTGGGCTATTCAAAGCAACCCTCTGAGTCTTCAATCTCTTCAATGGGGAGCTGTAATGTCACTTTTGTTTGTCCTTGCTGATAATTGGAAAGGAAGAAAGTTAAATATTTGACTGGCTAAGTAGCAAGGTGACCTGACTACGGAAATAAGTCGAAATGAATTTGAGTGGACGACCTTATTGCAGCCCTCCAGACATCCTCCAGCTGTAATCATGAGCCAAACTTGATTGTGTGGAATTAATTGACCATGAATTGCATGTTGAAAAATGAGTCAAATGGAGTGCGTTGCTTGCTTGAATCTATGTATACCTTAAATTTGCTCAGCAGTAAATTCAAAATTTTTTTGTTTCTGCAACTCGCAGCATGTGGGGCAGGCTAAGGGCTGACGCACACCGTCAGACAGATCCCTGAACATAAAACAGGCAAGAAATCTGAAATGTCAGTCATTCGTGTTCCTTGGAGTATTTTGACGAAAGCTTGGGACAGACGTTATACCAGAGAATGGTTTTAAATCGTCTGGGGGGGAAAAAAATGTCGCCTTTAAACCTTGCCTATGTAGTGTTTTGTGACCTCGGGCGTTTTCCGGCCTACGGGCTTTTGATGTAATGACAATAGTGAAAATAAGCCAAGGGCACATGACACTAGCACCGCATTCCTCTCCAAACCTGTTTGACACACAAACACACGAATCCTGCACACACAAAGCAAGCAAACGCAAGTCAAACACTGCAGGGAGAACGATTATCTGCGAGAATCATGGCACGCATTATACACCTTGTTCATGAAGCATCAGAAAACTCATTCATGGCAAGTCTACAATTGGAATTATTGAACTTCTACAGTGATGATGAATGATTCATCCACAAAGCGCAGCTGGGAAAGAAAATCTTGTATCACTTTAAACGAAGATAAGAATTTGTACACTGAAAAAAAAATATATATATATATATATATATATATATATATATATATATATATATATATATATATATATATATATATATATATATATATATATATAATGCACGAAATAAAATCTGAGTCAGACTCACACAAATTTTTGGTTAAAAAAAATAGCAGTGAAACTTGATCATCTTATTTTAAGAAGAGGCCCACCACACAGCGAATGACGTGGTCGAAAGCGGCTGAGATGGACCATTATACTGTAAATGAGAAATTGTCCTCAATTGCCTTAACCTGCTGAAACAAACAGTTAAAGCAAACAAAAGAGTATTATTTTTATTGAACCACAAAAACATGGCACGATTGTCAAGGAACAAGCAGATTACATATACAGTCAAACCTCGGTTTTCGTCCATAATCCGTTCCAGAAGGCTGGTCGAAACCGAAATTGTTCGAAAACCGAAACCACACTCTTTTTAAAATAAAAATGTTTACTGAACATGTCTGCTCACAATGGAAAGAAACACGAGAGGAAGTGAAAGGAAGGCGAGAGGAGTCAAACGGTGCATTCAAGTGCGCTCGGTTTGTTCGAGAACCGAAATTTGTTCGTCATGAAAAACTCGAAATTTTTGGTTGAAAACTGAATAGGTCGAGAACCGAGACGTTCGATAACCGAGGTTTGACTGTAATAATAAGGCGAGAGTGTGGATTCTTGCAGAGGCCGTTTGGGGTCATTGACTAACCGCACCCGTGCATCCGCAAAGTCAGAGGTCACCCAACCTTTTTTGCCCCATGGACCGGTTTCATGTCTGACAATAATAATATAATAACAATATAATATGATATGACCTGCATGAAAAGTGTGGTGTTTTCGAAACCTAAAAATAAACACGAATCATGACACGAGGAATGTCCTATCTGGTCGACACATCCTCTGGTCGCTATGGTAACGTTTAAACATGCCTTCAAAATAAGGTACGCCGCAAATAAAAAGTGCATGAAAAATACGACTCACCATCGCCGCTTATTATGCAGTGTAGGCTTGGTGTGTGTGAATCTCCCGTTGAGATAAAGCCGGATTTGAAATAGGACTCCTGATACTGTCTATTAAATGTAGCCTTCTCTTTCTTGAAAGTCGTAGGCTCCTCTTCTGTCTCCGGGCTGGGCCTTTTCCCAAAAATTTTTCAAAGACGTTTGTTTTTTTAATGCGGTAACCTATCACGTGACCGAGAAGTGCGCATTCACCTGCGTCAAGAGTGACATACTGTAGACTGATGTAACAGAGAATCCCGTAATTTTTCAAAATAAAACATCTTTCAGATTCCGAAATGAATAAAATGGAAGGAATTAAGTTAATTATTCACTCTGTGCGGTCCGGCACCAAATGACCCGCGGACCTGTACCGGTCCGCGGCCCGGCGGTTCGGGACCCTTGCGCTAAGTGCTATCGAACAGTGGCCGACCGACTGTGACCAATCATCGAAGCTACTGGCAGAACCCTTCAAATTAAAATCCATATCGTCGCGTGTGATTTGAAAAAAAATCCATCAGTGGATGGATCATTGTTTCTCATCTTCAGCAAAGCCCAGATTGCAGTTCTTGATGCCATTATTCACATTTCCATTGTTGAAATTCTTGGGAGTCCATTAAAATTGCTTGTCTGTGTCAGTTTTTGTTTCCTTAAATCAGAAAACTAATTGAGACAGATTTAATTAACAGCACTCCACTTTGCTTCTCGTGTTTTAAAACGCAATTATTCAACAATCATTCCGTCAGCTCCGCACAGTCAACGGAATTCCCAAATGATCAATCAGCCGATTGATCGCTAAAAGAATGAGAAATGATAAGTATATCTCTAGTTCAAATGCTCATACCACTGTACAGATCTTTGTGGCTGGTATTTCGATTCAAAGCTGCTTTTTTTTTTTTGCTCTTTTGGAGGGATATTGTGTCGTTGATCACATATCTCTCTGTCAAGGTTGTGTTGTGTGTACATGCACAGACCAGTACACATGAGATGTCGTCTTTTTGTGAGCTGCATCAATGAGGCTTCTTTTGCGGTGATAGGTGACAACACGTTTGTGTCACTTCCTGAGCTACCTTGTCAGGACTTGTCAGAACAGTTGACGCCAAGTCTCAGACCCCCCTGAATGCATCACTTCCACTTACAGCTCTCCCATTCATTCCTGACTAACCTGTGGCCTTTTTTTTTTTTTTTTTACATCTCAGCGACATGCCTAAAAGTGTTCTTGTTTGGCCTTTCAATTATCTTCTTTCCCATTTATTGTGGTTGTATTGCGAATACAATTTATCCCCCTCCCCTTCTTTCTATTCATATGACCTTATCACACGGAAACAATAGATATACTGTACTTTTGTTGTTGTTTTTGTTTTTCAGTTGGTTAGATTAAATACTTCACAACGGAAGAAGAATGGCATGCATAGTTGGTAACAATCGTGGATGGGAGGTGAATCATCATAATGACCTTCACTCAGCATTTGCAGACAGATTTTCCCTCAGTCACGCTGTCTGTGTGCCCGTGAAAATACTGCGCGCTTGTAATCCACATTCATTGGCAAAGCAGAACAACCGAGACACACACACACACACACACAGAGTTTCTCCTCGCATTTAAAAGCCGCTGTTCACCCGCTTATCATTTGAGGCTGCACACCAAGTTTTAGGAGATAAAGCCATAAAGTCAGAATTCATGTATTCCGAAACTTTTGAAAGCGCTGTTTTCAAGTACCTAAACTCTTTTTAGTTCAGTAAGCAGGCAACACTGCTTACATTTCTCACAAACCCAAAGATTTCCGCCCATATTTGGCCTGCCTTGAGACAAACCGCCGCATATTAAAACACCAAATGTAAAGCTTAGGGCATAACCCTTTCCAAGTTACCTGTCGATCCCAGATTTGGTCTTTTTTTTTTTTTTTTCTCGTGAGAAATAACAGCAGTAGAAATATGTTCCAAGGTCAAAATGCCACCATCATGAAACTTTTTTTGTGTTTATAGGCAGTGTTGATGTACGTTTAAGTGTCACACAAGACAAAAGTGTCGTTCATAATAAAATGTGAAAAATAGCTCTAAATTGTATTGGCATAACAAAACATCTGTTTTTACGTTAGTTGTCACACAGAGGCACGCTTAAAAAATAATAATAAAATTAATCACTGGTAAATAGTAGAACAAAAAAAAAACAACCTGGAAAAAAAATGCTCAATAAAGTTAGAAATTTGCTCCTCAAATTATATCATTGAATTGAAAAAACGATCCCCCAAGAGAAAAAAATTGGACATACGCATAATTAATCGTGTGGCGTCATGTATGACAGCAGTTTGAGCCATAAAGTTGTGAGCAAATTAACTTTGGCATTTTCGCTGTAATCGTCTCGCTTGCATCTTGCAGAAGTGCCCTAAGAGTATGCGACATCAATCAATCCATATTGACTTGTTTACAAACATGAGGACAAAATCATCAATGTTTGACTGGTTAGCAAATGGCCATGTCCCATTTAATCCCATTAATGTATTGCAACACGTCTAATTTCAAAACACAGCCGAATTATTCATTCATCTCGGCTGTGTGCCAGAAAGATTACAAGAAATGGCTTCTCTGTCGAAACGACTTGATGGAAACGTTCAAAATGGAAGCATCCTTAGAATTAACGTTCGCTGAAAGTGATGCAACACCGTGGTCCATTCACAGACGGATTTTCCAGGTAATCCATCATATTAATCGCAGTTACTGTCACGAGCCAAGGACACTCGTTTGAAATGTGCAGTGGGGTTTTTTTGGGGGGGGGGATTTTTTTTTTCTCCCTCATGACGATGTACGTACCAAGATTAATATGTTGACTGGCAAGCTTTTGTACAAAAGAATCACCACGCTGTCGCTTCAAATCGAAACCTCAGCTCAGAGGCTGTGAAATTGATTCTGCTCAGCAAAATCCTTCCACGCTTCATGTTCTCAACGTGGGTGGCAGATGGACATTTTTGACATGGCTCGTGATCAGAAGCGTGGCCAGACTGGGTGCTATTTAGAGGGCAACATGGAGACATTTACAGCGATCTCAAGAATCCGGTGCTGTGTCAATCATCTTTCAGTTCGCAACCAAATGTATGTTCTACCATACCACCAAATGTGTTACGGTGGGGGGGGGGGGGGTCGAAATG
>CAAKHF010002066.1:19999-35664 GCA_901007745.1 Hippocampus kuda | reverse complement strand
CCCCCCATAAAGGCCAGTGGAATGCTGCAGCCCCTGGGCAGGAACACTGCGTGCATAATAAACAGCACAAAACCCAGCCTTTTCTGCAGAGCGACTGAAGCACAGATACCAAGGGCTGCCACATTCAGCTGAAAGGAGGGGCGGTGGCTGACCTTTGACACCCAACCTTCCACACATTGTATCAGAAAGGGGCACTCTTTTGTATCGTACTGACACGTGGCCCGTGAGGCCCACCAGTGAATAGCACACAGCTGTTTAGTGAGCACGCTTGCTCACAAAGCCCAAACGAAAGGGGGGGGGTTTGGAGGGGGGGGGCAGCCCGAATTAGGGGAGGAAAGGAGGAGAAATTGGCCTGTTTGGAGAGAGCACACTTTCTCCTAATTAGGAATGGCATAATTGAGCCTCGGCAGGCCAAGCAGACGCTCCATCTCCCAGCTTCCCATTTAAGCCTCCGAGTTATCAACCAAGGTGGAAACAAAATACAACTAATTACACTGGAACATCCAATACTGCTAGACAACAGAAACAGACAATACACGTTCTCTGGTAATGACAGCTTCAGAAAATGTTTGACTTGACTTCTACTTCAAGGCCCAGAGGCCAGGTCCATTTTATGTGGTTTGCGAAGGCAAATTATGCGTGTCAACTTCACATTTCTGGCTCAAATACCAAAACTACAAATTGTCATCACTTTTAATAAATAATGTTGAGAGATTACCAAACCTCCCAATTATAACAGCATTAAAAAAAAATACAGATTTTGTCAGAGTGTACTCTTTGAAATTATTATGCACAGCAGTGTTTCAATGCACTTTACGTTTGTGAAAAAATTTAAATTGTTATTGTTGAATTTGCAGCAATTAGAGGTTGTATTTACAGCAATCAAAAACCATTTCAATCGGAAACATCTTAACAGGTTAAGTTACATTTTAACATGGGCGCTCTTTGATATTTCTTCCATCCATTGAACCTGTGAGTGTGAGTTTTTGGACAGCTTCTGCATAAATATCTTTCCAGAATGTCAGAATGGCCTCCCCGAGTTGCTGTTTGGATGTCAACCTCACAGACCTTGTGCACAAGGATGCTTCAAAGTTTTTTTTTTGAATAGTGTTGATTGTCAGGGGAGGGCAGGGGCGCCCACACATTTCCTTCTTTTATGGCCGTCGCAGCCCATGATGTCGAGAAATTTCTTGCGGCATAAGATGGCACATTGTCAGGCATAAAGATGACTTTGTTTTCGATCAAAGAAAGTAGTCAGTTCGAAACTGCACCTACTTTTAAGAAGTTATTTTCACACCTTCCGGGACCGACCAGCTTGACTCTGAAACCTCTCTGCTGAGGTTTGCAGCCTTGTTGGGGCATGGAGGCCATCCAAGATTCTATTCATCTTGACCATCCAAGGCTGCACCGCACTTATCAGTGAACAATCTCGGGTGGCAAGGAATACCTCCGCATTATTGGCTGCTCTGGGCATTAAAGGGGAGAAACTCATCATGAAACGCCTCCCCTGAACTCAACTTTTGGAGCATGCTCAAGCAAAAATCTACGAGGGTGGGAGGCAGTTCACGTGCAAAGAGTAGCGTCCGGATACTATTTTGATACCACGCAAAGAAATTAAAGCAGAGAATCTGGAAAAACTCCATGGATGCACGAGTTGCAAAAGCTGCTCTCAAAGAAGAGGTCTATTTTCAGTTCTTTACAACCAATAACATGTCTCAAAACACAAGTGTGCATAATTATTTGGAACAGTGCATTTTCACACCCAAAAAAAAACCTTGCTTTTACTTTGAAAAAAAAAATACTGTTGTCATTGAAAAGTTTGTTTGAAAACATTCAGTCGATGCTAAGTGCCATTTGCATAGACGATACAAATCTGAGGAAACATCATTTGCATGTTCATTTGGAACATTTGGGACGGATTCTAAATGTGTTGTGTCGATGTGACAACGTGACACAATCAGGCATTTATAAGAGTTGGCAGTCATCACGGCTCCACAGGACAAACCACAGCAACAGCGTGGCCCACAACAAAAATGAAACGGTCACCGCTGCTTCACGCTTCTATTTTGTACGATCTATCTACCTGCGCACGATACCACTCGGAAAAATTGCAACATGTACATACTGCAGCAGGAATCTCGGCACTTCTTGCCATCCCTTGTTGAAAACTCACTGCACAAACATCACCATCTGACTTGAGTACTGTCAGCACACACACTTGAGAGAAAAACAACAAACACAAAGAACTTGACCCCACCCTTCTCTTCTATGTAGCACATAGCCAGGAGTGGACCTCCCAGACTCTCCTGTATGCAAATGCACAAAGCATACACGAGTCAATGAAAGCGCTCTTACTGTAGCAGAAAGGTCACATGGTGAACTGTATCTAAATGTAGCCGCTGTTTACACAAGGCAATGCAGAGAAATAGCGTAACGACTTCTTAGTCTTGCACCATGAATGCAAAGTGAGCAATTATCTGTTCCAACTTGGAAGAATATCTGATAGTCAGGAGAGAAAGCTTCAGCAGGCCAGCGTATGCATGTGCCGGTCAGTTAAAATAGACTGATGCAGTACTTGTGCCTACTAGCCGTGTGCCATATACGGCCTTGCAAGAGCATTTGACCGGGCCTGTCATGCAATTCTAAAAACACATACAACCTAAGAGAAACTGCTACAAAAAGCCCTATATTGCAATAAAGAAAGTTTAAGGATTGCTGTGATTTTTTTTTCACCACCCCCCCCCTTTCCCACCTCCCATCCAGGAATTGAAACAATGTCTATGGGGAAAAAGGTTCCCCACCACTCCTTTATTCCTCGCAAAGATCAATTGTTTCAATTGAAGCGTCAGATGACAGCGAAAGCACAGTTCTCAAGAGCAGGTGTAGGCAGAGAGCGGATGCTGTTAGGAAATAAGACGAGGAGCCTCCATCTGCGCTCCTCACACCGCCAGTGCTCCCGGCAAACGCAGCCTTTCAATGAGCTGTCGCCACGAGCGCCCGCAGCGCTGTACGGAGCGCACGGCTGAACCACATCCTGCATTCTGAGGAATGCTCGCTGGTGACCGTGTCTTCTTGGGGAACAAGACATTTGGCACAATCGGACCTCTGTCGGCGCAATGATAGCATTAATTTCGCCAACAATATTAAGTGCAAACATGAGCAGCATAACACAGATCCCTCTGTTAAAAAGATTAATGTCCGTAAAGTCTGCCTTCATTTCCATTTAATTGCACAGCAATGCAGACACAACACAACTACACACACATCCGCAAACACACAACGTTGTGTTCATGGAAACTGCAACTCGAGGCCGCTTAAATGCAAATACAATGGAGCGCATTCTGGAACAATATGCCTCAAATCCAAAAACTTTCACTTCAAGCCATCATCACGAACGACAATTTTTTTGAACCACTTTTTAAGGAAATTTCCAATGACAACCATCAAACAGGAAATGCCACTTACTATGGCGCAGAAAAGTGGTGCAGCAAAAGATGACATTCCATTATCCCCAACGTAAAGCCATTATCCCCAACATAAAGTATATAGTGCAACTAGATGACGGCATCACATTACTGTTCAACCTCCGTTATTTGTCTGATAAATGGTGTGGAGGTTTACTTTGTTTTGGTTTTATTTCACAAAGTGTTCTAAATACTAGCAACTTTCTATTTAGTCCCCCTGAACGCCAAATTTAAAAATGTTACTTTAAACATTCCATTACAAAACGGTAGGAAATGCATGCACATTTCCTTTTTTCTGGTTTTGAAACATGAACAAATCAAAGCGTCCCAAATTGTGTTTGGCTGCGTTACACAGTTCATTTCAAGGCATCAAAGAGGAGTTGTGAGACTTCTTCAAAGACATGGAAACACTGTGAAGTGTGTGTGTGGGCACAGTGTAGATTTGTGCTCATTATAGCACGTGTTACCCTCCACCCACGCACAAAACAAACATGGGATGTTGGGGTGGGGGAATGTCTTGTCAACTTCCAGTAAGGACATGCACCAGGGTCACATCAAGTTGTGCATTGTCCTTATACAACGTTAATAAGGCCGGTATTGCACAATCATCGACTTCACTGCGCACTGGCTGCAACATAATACGCATTAAAGACAAAAGGGAAATACCATTTGTACATAAAGGATGATTTTCTATTTTCCGGCAAGTGGAAAAACAAGCGAGGAGGAGACATAACAGCAAATTCCTGACGCCCTGTCGCCTGCAGTCAGGGGCAAACTACGCCATGTCGATTATAGAAACAATAACATTTTACAATCTTCTGACGTGCATGCTCGTGCACGAAATAATTCACTCGGTAACCTTCACAACCACTGGGACAATTGTTGCTGCACGTTTCCGAGGCTCCGCTGAGTTAGACACGCAGCAGAAATAGAAAAAAATCATGCATGTCCTGTTAAACTACCAAGTGAACATGCACACTTTGCAAAAATGTTACACGGGACAACAACACAAGCGCTAAATCTAGCTGGGATTACCAACAGAAAACAGTGGAGCAAAGGCTAGCTAAATCCTGTGAAGTGTGTGCCTGTTAAATCAATGATCACACATGACTAATAACACGTCAATTTGTTAAAGAAAAATAAAAACCACTTTGTCGGAGCTAGTGAGTAAACTTGTGAACAATAAAATGACAACGCTAACACTGGTGGCAGGCTAGCTTACTCCCTAACATGCTGCAGCCGTTCGTACAATTACCTTCTCAACCAGCGTGCATTGTCGCTTTTTAGCGCAGCGGCGTGCTAATAATTTGCGGCGATTGAAAATTGCATAAAAAGTTTGCAACTCTCCTGTTGCAAAAGCAGTGAGGAAACTGCACGCGGCTCACAATTTGACAGGAAGTGAGTTTGTGCGCAATAAGAGTGCAGCGTCACGCTCGGTTCTCTATTTGGCAAGCGCAAAACGCTGGTGGTGTGGTGGTCTGTTGGACAAATCTCTCATACCTGCTGGGCTTGGAGCGATCCGGTGGCTCCATAACGAGAAAGCGGCGTCCTATTCTTCGCCGTGCATGGACTAAACCATGTCCAGGCAACGGCGAGCGAATTTTGCACCGTTGGGTTTTTGCATAAATGACGGTTAAGAGTCTCTTTGAAGCACTTTCGATCCGCCGGCAAGGTGGACTTTCGCTTGTGCATATGCCGTCGCCATCTTTCCAACGTTCATTGACGAGAGGAGTGCCTCACAGCTCACAAGGCTATTGCTTTGCTACGGCAGCCCGGATGGCTCAGTTGCTGTCGCTCTTCCCCACTCTTGCACGCAATTTTCCTTTTCTGCGCCCCTCTCCCTCTCTCCCTCTCCCTGTTGTATGTCTCGCCCAAAACACAATCAAAGTGAACATTATAACAATAATAATGATGATAATAATAAGAAACTTCCTCCTTAGATCCCCACATAAAGCAATCTATGCTTTTCACTTGATCTTTTTTTTTTCCAATATTTGTTGCGTTACATTCGTGGTTAGTACAATTTCCTCTTGGTTCTGATGTTCAGGGCTTGAATAGTCATTCCTCCAAAAGACTGTGGATGTGGATGGTTGTTTGTCTAACGTGACCGATAATTGAGGAATAAAAATAATAAATGTGAATCCTTCCCACACCCTCCTTAGATGCCGTTTAGAGCAGTGCATGCATTTAATGAAATGCACTTGAATACACTCGCTGGTTGTGTGCAGTCCTTTCATATAAAGGCGCTTTAGTGTATAATGTAAGGAGCCTGCATAGCCTGCAAAAAATAGTTACATATGATTTTTCATGTTGTCCAACAATTCTGATGTGTTAAGAAATGATCAGTTGAAGTTGTCCATCTATAGACTGTTGTAATTTATGATTTGAATGAGGTAAGTACCATTCTCCACATGATAAATCTATTAAAATGAACCTAATTTATCTCACAAGTGTGTGAATGTGTCAAAGTCACCATCATATGATCATGAAGTTCAAAGAAAACATTATTTTCTTTGACGACTGTCTTTCTGGAATATTTTTGCTCCAGGCTGTTATGTGGTACACCAAATTAATGATTATATGATGTGGAACAGGTCTGTTTGAGTTGAGTATCGTGTGAATTTTATGAAAGTCTTAAATAAAGAGGCAAGAGCATGACTCATGTCAATTACAAATAAAAATACATCATGTAGCCAAGGGTTATTAAAGCTTTATTAATGGCAAAGATATTTTTAAGTGGTAGTTTAACATTCTTAAGGGCAATTCAAATGTAAAATTAAGTAAATAACAAAAACAAAACAATAAAACATCCGGTTTTAAATTTAATGATTCGGGTTACAGCAGTGTTGTGCAGGGCTTTGGAACATTCTTTTTATCAGGGGGTCATTGAGGTTTTTAGAAAGACCTCCAAGAGCTGTAATAATTCCATCCACCCAATTTCCGTTACACTTGTCCTTATTAGAGTCACAGGTCAGATGAAGCTTACCCCAACTGACTTTGGGTGAAAGGCAGGATACACCCTGGAGTAGTCATCAGCCAGTTACGAGTCATAATTAGCACGAGGAGGAGGCGAATATACAGGAAATGTTCGAACTCAGAAACCTCATCACTCGTATTTAAGCTAGAATATCAACAATACGTGCATTCTGTTTACTGTGGATAATCTTACTAATCGGCCAAATCAACTCCTCTCAAATTTGCATGCTACTTTTGTGAAAAGAAAATACCATCCATCAGGTCAAATGTCAACACAGATCAGCAAAATCATAAAATGATGCAACACCTAAAACCATCCAGGAACAACTGAATTTCCGTGTCGAATGTGATACAGTCGATCAATAAACTAGTGGAAATTCTTCGGCAATGGTCTTCTGACTGGACTCCCTCAACAGAGTATCAAGCTACTGCAGCTCGTTCAGAGCGCTGCGACTTGGGTTCTGCCTAGAACAGAGATCCCGACATATCACTCCAGTCCTAAAGGCTATACTGACTCCTAGTCAGCTGTAGAATTAAAATTTGGCTACTAGTCTATAAATCACTGAATGGTTTGAGTCCTGGATATATTAAAGAAATGCCGATGGAACTTATATCCAGAAGGGCTTTAAGGTCTGCAGACTCAAGTCAGGTAGTGGAGGCCAGAGTGTGAAAGAAAACATGGTAAATCAATATTTTGCTTTTATGCTACATGCACATTGCCAACAGAAGTAAAGTCCGCCCCAAGTGGGAATACTTTTAAATCCAGGTTAAAAATGATGATTTTCTCTCCCCATACAAATGAGGTCTTTGAAATAATTAAAAATAAATACATTTCCCAAATCTTTTCAATGCTCTGTAATTTTAGTGAGCTATTCTGTTTTTTTGCACGTTGTTTTTAAATGCCGTTAGTTCTTTTGATTCTGGATACTTTCAAATGTCGTGCATTTAATTATGTGAGGCACACTGTGTTACTTTGTGTATTTAATGTACTAAACAAATACAGCTGCCTTGCCTTGCTGTGTCATACTAAATCCACCCATCCATTATATAACATGTAATTTGTTCCTTATGACAGATACGTATTACGAGTACCGTAAATATGTTTGGGCATTTTGAGTTAACCAACATGGCTCATGGGTCGTGTGGTTGCCCAATAACAATGTTGGTTTCTTTTTATGTAATGATAGATACAGTACATCATTAGTTGAAACCCACAAGTGATTTGCTTTGTTAATGTTAATAGAGAAACAATGACTATGGACATAGTAGCGATGTTTGACTTCCTCACGTTGCCGACACCCACATCTCTCATTCATTATGAACACGACACGTGGTACACTGGCTGATGCTCAAACAACTTCCGCTGTTCTGTATTTCCGCAACGGGCAGATGGACAAGCCTACTCACATGGTTAAAAAAAAAAGCGGGAAAAAAAATGACCAAACATCATCTGCCATGTTGTTACATTCCTGTAATAGAAAATCATGCCACTTCAGAGTGGATGACGCCTGCTGACCAAACCCACCACCAAACAAGTACTTTCATTCCTGATGAAAGTGTCAGCTGAGTACGTCACGTTTGAATTATGTGATGCACGAATGATTCATAATTGTTGCCAGTGTAATTTGCTGTACTGTTGGAAAGACACTTGCACAGAAACTACTAACATGCTGTTTGGCCATAGTAAAGTACAGAGGTGAGGAAAATATTGCACTAATATGTGCATAAATTAACTCGCAAGCATTTCTTTGTGTGTGTAAAACCCACAGGACAGGTCAGGAGGTGAACAAAATCCTAAAGTGCACGGTGAGCCTTTTTAAGATGTAGAATGGATATGTTCCTGGCATGGGTGATAAAGGCGAGAAGACGTTGTAGATATTTGTAACTAGAATTATGACAAAGCAGAGTCAAAGGTATCTCAAAGAATAGTTATAGAATTCTGCAATTCAGTTGCATTTTGGTAATTCATTTGCAGGTCTCTGCAACTGAATTGCACATTTCTGCAGTGTGAAACAATAAATGAATAGCAAATGTGATGTCATTTGTCGCGTTTGAGTCCTTTTCACTGGGCAAAACTGAATTCAAGAGCTTATTCTGTTGTTTCGACCATAGTCACAGTTAAATTACAAAAACTTTGAATTAAAATTACAACTATTGAAAATGGGATTACGTCGAGTCAAAAAGGGGCGCCCTTAAAACAGGAAAGCTTTTAGTTGCATAAGGGTATGACATAACGCAGCTCTCAATATTTCTATGAAGCATTTGAAACATTGAAATGAAATTTTGACCAAAGCCAAAACTATAAAGAGAATCAAATAAAAATTGATGTTCTATACTATCAAATGCTTTATAAAAGTCGAATAAGAATAAAAAAAAAATCCTCTGATTCAAGATATTCAGAGTATCAAGTATTAGTCTTATATTAGCCCTTATATGTCGATAAAACATAAACCCAGTTTGAGTTTCTCTTGTCATATATCCAAGATTACGGTTGACATACCTTTTTTTTTTTAATTGACATAGTATTTATTTTTACATTCCAACATTTTTGTCAATATTAACATGAATGAGAACAAAAAAAAATAGAAGAAATATATAAATACAAACAATCAGATATATTAGTTCAATTCCATAATTTCATACAGTTTATGGATGAAAAGAAATTGACAGACTGACCCTGAACTGCAATGCAACAATCAATGTCAATCCAAAAAACCTTAAAACAGAGTACATTTAAACGATTGCTATACTGTACAGGTACCTGGAAAGGGAGGAGCAAATCATGTGACGACACAGGCCATTGTCTCCGTTCTCTCATATGTTGTCTTCAATTGCAGTTTGAAATTTGACTCCTTTTAAACTTTGACGTACTCAAACTTCAACCCATTATTTTTCTGTTTAATTCAAAAATGTTGTTTGCATTTAGTCCTCAATATAAAAAAGGCTAATATGTAATATATATTTTCTAATTTGAAGAAATTGAAGATTGCTCAGTTACAGATTAATTCCTCCCATCCACCGTAAATTTTGTAAACACCGCGATGTCATTGAACGTCGCTCGTTGCGGCAGCAGGTTTCGCAGGGAGGGAAGAGAATTAACATTCAGCCTGGCCCCGATACAAAGATTATTACCTTTATTCCGTTTACAGGGCTTGTGTTAGCATCCCACAGTTTTAAGATGCTGCAGTCCGTTTCCAGTTGTTCGTGCGTGCGGCTGATCCAGAACCACAAATCGACGTGGTATTTTGTTTGTCTGGTGCTCAGCTACATCCTTTATCTGATCTTGGGGGCTGTCGTCTTTTCGTCCGTCGAGCTACCTTATGAAGCTGCCTTGCGCCAGGACTTGATGACCACGAAAAAACAGTTCCTGCGGGACAACGAATGCATCACCGAGGAGAATCTGGAGCGCTTTCTCAAGGAAGCGCTAGACGCGAGCAATTACGGCGTCTCCATCCTCAACAACACCGCTACTAACTGGAACTGGGACTTCACTTCTGCACTCTTTTTTGCCAGCACGGTGCTCTCCACCACAGGTGAGATAGCTCCGACACGGAGCATCGGACGACGACTTCGTGCAAATGTGTTATTTTTATTTGTATTTTTAATTTCTTTCTGTTTATCTGGTTTCATAGCCATATGGCACACAGATCACGATCTCCCGTACCTTTACAAAATAACCTGATATCAATTGTGGTCAATCAGACGCACCATTCATTTTAATGAATGCCATATTTCATTCATTTGTGTATGAAAATAGTTATTAGGCGTGCCATCCGTCTAGGCCTCATTAGCCTCACTAAAAAGAGGCTTTGGTATATTTCAATGACTGGTGTGAAAACACGTGTTGGCTTATCAGTTATGGCTGATGTAATTATCCTAGTATTACACCAGCACACAATGTTAGATACTGCACGCCAGGTGCACTTGATGATCCGTTTCCCTCAACATAGTTGCAGAGCACTACAAAAGGTATCTGGGAATTGATCTGCATTTTCTCTTTTGAAAGTGTGTGTGTGTGTGTGTGTGTGTGTGTTGTATTTTGTGTGATACTTATATTTATATAAGAGCCAAGTATGGCAGCAAGTGCTGTCCCTCAGTGTGTATGCTGGAATTCACATCTCACATGTGCAAGTCTGATATTTTTTTATCTTTTTAATGTGCTTTTTCCAGATCCTACACCGTTCCTCCATGGGAGCATGGTTCCAAATTCAATGAGAATAAAAGCGAAACCGGTGTTATCAACTTAATAATTAACATTGAATAATTCCTTACAGGAAATCCACCAAACTTTTTTTCCTTTGGAAAAACATCTCTCTTTACTTAGTCAAATGACAGCATTTGTTAAAGTAAACCCTGTCTACAAATAATGATGTTTTTTTTGTCTTGCAGGCAGTAAGAGAGTTTTGCACATTGTCATTTAATATTATCTAAAAAACAAAGTGCATGCATATGCATTGAGACGACCTGAAGGAACTTTAGCCTGACAACATGGCAGCAGCAGTTATCTCGGACGTTTCAACATACATACCGCACGTAGGTAGTGTTTAAGTCCT
This sequence comes from Hippocampus kuda, assembly GCA_901007745.1. Lineage (NCBI taxonomy): Eukaryota > Metazoa > Chordata > Actinopteri > Syngnathiformes > Syngnathidae > Hippocampus > Hippocampus kuda. The sequence goes on along the minus strand of CAAKHF010002066.1, from coordinate 24,671 downwards.
CAACGATGCGGTGTGTTTGCTGGCAAAACACACCCATCTAGCAGAGACTATCCATCAAATAGGTATGACATTACATAACTAGGCACCGTGTTGTTTGGAGATTAAACATTCAGCAGAAGACGTGTGCCTGTAAAACACACTGTATCACAAACAAATGCCATTTCCTGATAATTAGCTCATTCTTGCAAGTGGGCCAAGGTAACACATGCTAAGTCAAGGTTAACTTAGATAGTGTGAAGTGTTGTGAATCTTATACCGCTGGAGCATAATGATCCATTTGTAATATCCATCCTTCCATTTTCTGATCCATCCATTTCCTGATCTGCTTTATCCTCACAAGGGTCGCGGGGGGTGCTGGAGCCTATCCCAGCTGTCTTTGGGCAGTAGGCGGGGGACAACACCCTGAACCGGTTGCCAGCCAATCGCAGGGCACACACAGACGAACAACCATTCATGCTCACACTCACACCTATGGACAATTTAGAGTGTTCAATCAGCCTGCCATGCATGTTTTTGGAATGTGGGAGGAAACCGGAGTACCCGGAGAAAACTCACGCAGGCACGGGGAGAACATGCAAACTCCACACAGGAAGGCCGGAGCTGCACTGTGAGGTCGAAGCGCTAACCACTCGACCACCGGGCCGCCCCATTTGTAATATTATATACTTTAAACACCCCCCGCAGTTGAATTTGAATTATGTTCACATTTGTTCAAGTAATGTGTAGATGGGTGACACTTTATTCAGTTTTTGATTAAAAAAAAAAGATTTGATATCTTAGGGTACATGCAGTTGTCATTCAACTGCTTGTTCATGTAGGCCCATTTATTTACGCAATAATCCTTTTGGAGGCGAAACAGGTCTTTCAGGGCAAGTCTCGGAAATTGACGGTGGTTGTATTTTTGTTTCAGTGTTGAAAATAGTCTTTAAAATATGTTCAGCCTGGGAACGTGCAAGTACTGTAAATCATCATCAAAGCGATAATAGTGAAACACATTGCTCATAGTAGTATTACATAGGACACACTCAGTCCTCGGGTCTAAATTGTCTACAGGTATGAAACTGAATGGTTGTCTATGTCAGGAGTCTGCAACTTGCAACCACGCCCAGACACTCATGTGCAGATTTGCATCAAGCTCCACAAGATACATTACACAGAAACGACAATATGTACATGTTTTTAAAAAAAATAAAAAAATAAAAAAAAAGAGAGAGAAAAAGTTGGGTGAACTCAAAATTTCAAGGCAACAAACTTTGATAACATTTCAAGTTGGGCAATTCAACAAAATATTTTAAGTTTTGCTGTTGTGAAAATTGGCTTTCCCTCATTTCACAACAAAGCAAAAAGAGTTTCTGGAAATGTCGTTACTTGTGTTGCCCTCTCCCCTCCCCCAAACGCCTCAACTTAATGATATCAAGTCAAACGACTTAGCAAATTGTTTTGGGGCATACAACTTGCTTTGTTTGTTGTGCTAACTCACATATTTGCCATGTCAATAATTCATATTTTTCTTTTATTTTCTCATTATCTTGCTTTTGTCTTCAGGCTATGGTCACACAGCGCCACTGTCAAAGGGTGGCAAGGCTTTCTGCATCATCTACTCTGCGTTCGGCATCCCGTTCACCCTCCTCTTCTTCACCGCCGTGGTGCAAAGGATCATGATTTACACAAGGAAGCCCATTTTGTACATCCACACACGCTGGGGTCTGTCCGAGCCTCTGGTGGCCATCGTCCACTCATGTGTTCTCGCCTCTTTGGCTATCTCGTGCTTCTTCCTCATCCCCGCGGCCATCTTCTCCTCACTGGAGGACAACTGGAACTACCTGGAGTCTTTCTACTTCTGCTTCATCTCGCTTAGCACCATCGGATTGGGAGATTACGTGCCAGGAGAGGCGGATAACCAGAGGTTCAGGGAGTTCTACAAACTGGCAATCACTTGTGAGTAATAGGCTAACATTGCAAGATCCATTTTATTTTTAACTACTTGGACTAGTGGTTATACGCCCACTGGCCCTTTCATTAGGTACACCCGCACGTTCTAAAGAGATCTAAATTCTTCCTTTATAGTTTTATAATTGATAAATTGGCACATATAACAAGAGGTTCAGCATTGTAGGTGTAGTTTGCAGTAGAATACAACCAAACTATCATGTTGACATCCTATATTGAATATATCATTAAATGACCACCACTGTCAATTTCCTCTCAATTAAGACTGAGCATTATCATCCCTCTGTTTGATTCAGCTCTTGCATTAGATTGTATTGGTGTACAGTACTAATACTGGCACTGACGAGCGAGCACTTGTCTACAGTGTGGTGTCAAAATGAGGTCAACACACAACTCATAATAATCTCACATACATCCTGTTCCGAGAAAAAGGAAGTTACTTTTGGCACTGGGACAATTCTGACTTCCTTTGAGCCGTAAATCGAATCTATTTCATTAGTCCATGGCTGACGGTATATCATTTTTAAAAACATTTCTTTTAAGTATCGGAATCAGATTCCAACCACAGAAACGGAAGTGACTTCTGATTAAAAAAAAAAGATTCAACACAGGACACATTTTAACCCAGAAAATGTTTACATGAGTCATTTTTGTTCCAGTAGAAATTAAACATTCATAATGTAACGCGTCAACATTTTGATTACATTTAATGATCATTTTTCATTATAAGCGTATAGTGAGCCATGTAGCATCCATTTCCACTGACATTACAAGAATGTCTAAGTACACTATAAAGGGCTACCTTTCTGCAAAAGATAAGTAGCACAGCAAGGTATACAGTATCGATCACCCTTCAATGCTTCTTTGAAAATTCAACCTTCTTCAAGGGTAAGATAGGAAAGCAATGAGAGTACGCCAGTGTGTGTGACATTAGTGTGCGTCATTCAGTCATTCAGCTTGCAGGCTGCACAACAGCAACTGTGTAAATTGATGTATGTTGTGACGTCGGCGCCCCGCGTCATAGGTGTGGTGTATTTATAGAGCAGACTTCACAAGCGGGCTGGAAGCAAGTAGATTTGGCCTCTTCCTAATGTTACGTTGTTTTGATTTACAACGGTATGTAAAGATCTTAGCCTCCAGTTATTTAAATATTTATTCTTATTTTCCCGCGTAGCTTTTCTGGTACAAATACGCCACAAAATAATACATAACGTGCATTGCGTAGAAACACTGTCCCCTGTGTCTGAATTTGTAAACAACAGCCTTTGTGATCATTCTTTTTGGAATGAAATTCACACCAAGAGATGAGGGTTGTTTTTTTTTTTCTGGCACTTACATTGAGTCTTTTTACTGGCCTCTCTTTTTAGTGTACTTGATCCTGGGCCTGATCGTCATGTTGGTGGTCCTGGAGACTTTCTGTGAGCTGCAGCAGTTGAAGAAGCTGAGGAAGATGTTCTACCTGAAAAAGGAGAAGACGCGGGACCGCCTTGCCATCTTGGAGCACGACCACCTGTCCTTCACCTGCGCGTCAGATAGGATACATGGCGACGACAAGGCCAACATGTTCATTAGTGCCTCAAGTCTGTCCTCTCGTAGTGACGACTTCATGATTCAGTAGTGTTAGACCGAGACAATTACAAGGAATCACAAATCTCCACTTTAGTTGCTGTATAGCTGATGGGAGCAAAACTTCATTATGAGATGCCCGTTAAGTGTGTGCTCAAACATTTTAGGAAGTCATCTTATAATTGAGCTAAAATTCAGGAGAATTTCTCAATAGCTTGTCAAAAATAGTACTACTTCTGTGGATATTGCTTCAAGGTGTACAGTTGTGGGCCTTCGAGAATTAAGACGCACGTCACTGATTTCAGAAACAGGCTTGGTGATTATACAAGTTGATCACTGACAGTTGTTCTATAAGTATTGGCGTCTATGCTGCTCTGGTTGTCTTGCTGATTGGAAGAGGTTTCATGAGGCAATGTGTCATAGTGTAAATGGTGCTGGCGTTAATGTCCTAATAGTTTAGCTGTATCTTTTTATTTGGCAAATTGGCTTTGAGAAACTGACATCAGCTGTTGAAAATGTAATTTAAGCACACCGGTTCTCCGTCTGCTACTTTATCTTTCATGAACGTGTAAAGTTTCCTGCTCGTCCCCCATTTCATTCAGGGATGTCTGTGGTATAATCATGTTCTTGCGATTATTTGTGTTGTCCGAGTGTGTTGGTACCCACTTTAATTAAATGTTTTGTCTGTTATGATGTGTTTAATGCGTACACAATTTCAGATAAAGGGGATGCGAGGTTCATCTTTAAGTGGAAGGGAGACGGTTTGCACATGGAGAGGAAGCGGTCAAAATGGTATACGTGTTTGTAAATATCTCAGCTGCATTGTGAAATATGTTGAACAGGTAGCAGCCTTAACCTTAGTCAGCTTGTAACTGGACTAAAAAAAACATGCCACCAAAACCAACTGAGTTTTGATGACAAAACACTTCTAAGTGTATTTTTTGAGTGCATTCCCAGCCGAAAGTAAAATGCTCTGGCAAATATATTGATATTTCAATCCATGTTTTGTTAATGCCTTTTGCTACAGGTTAACATGCTAACCGCAGGATATATTGTACTGTGTATGATGTTCTTTACCGCTCAGCTCACGAAGCTCGCCAGGGTCATGTTGATTGTCAAGTGTATGTGATAGCGATGATTATTACCATCCTGGAAG
>CAAKHF010002063.1:11100-34809 GCA_901007745.1 Hippocampus kuda | reverse complement strand
TGCAGAGCAATTCTATACAACCCAAAGTACAAAAACATTTGTGTGTGTGTGTGTGTGTATATGTGTGTGTGTGTATATATATATATATATATATATATATATATATATAATATAAAAACACACATTCAACCAAAACAAAAACCTCTACAGTGACATTTTTTGTTTGGCTCTTGGATCCATTTTCCTTTGTGCTTCATTGACAAATGGAATATGAAAAAGTAATAGCCAGTCATGCTTTCTATAAGTTATTTAGGCCTGTCATAAAGTGAGTGGTGATGGTGCATCACCTTTATAATGTTTCAAAATTTCGCTGAGTTTGAGGTTTGTCAAACACTGAAATAGTGAGCATTTCTGCGAACACATTCTATCACGTTTATCTGTTCCCTACAGGCAGTCTTCAGTTTTATGACCTCAACATTTGAACACTTATTTCAGTAAATCATCTTAAGGCAGGAATAAATTCAGCTCTCCTGCAGGTCCAAATGGACCGGGAGGTTTGAAGCTTTGTAATAACGTCTTTCCCCACAAAGAAATCAATGCATAAATAATACAAATAGAAACGATCATTTGCAGGGTCAGCCAGTCACCACATCCTTAGATTTGCTTGAACCGTTTTTGATGCTGTAAGTACCGTATTTTCCGCACTATAAGGTGCTTCGGAGTATAAGGTGCACCTTCAATGATTTTAAAGCTGTTTTCACATATAGGGTGCACCGCATTATAAGGGGCATAGAATAGAAGCTGCAATGGTGGCTAAGGTTGCGTTTTGCATCCACTAGATGGAACTACGCTAAAGGAATACACTACAATACAATATAGTTTCATTTAGATTTGCGCTTTCACAACTGCTGCAGCTTTAACAAAATGCTTTACAGAACATTTAAAATACTATGTCCAAGAAATCAGAATATTGATCCATATACAAGGCACATTGGATTATAAGGTGCACTGTCGCCTTTTGAGAAAATATAATGCTTTTAGGTGCGCAATTCAATGTCGTTTTTTTCACTGAAGTTCAAGAAGAAGCAAACCAATGTGGACCATAAAAACAAAACGCTGCTTTTACGTTGTCAGAAGTTTGATGGCGAACATGGTTATGCTGGACAAAAGCCGCACAGCTTTGAATTTGAGTGGGCTTCATGCAACTCAAAAGCCTAACACACCATTGAAGTTAATAATTTAATTCAGTTTGTGCATGAGAGCAGGTGAAGTTGCATGTGACTTGACAGACACTTGATGTTCCACTATATTCATTTCTTTATCTCATCTGCCTTTTGGCTGTCAAGTTCCAATTACGGTACTTTTGCTGACTATCAAATCCTCATCAGTGCAATCATTACAAATACAGTACTTAAGAGCAGTGCTTCAGTAAATGTGTGTCTCTCAGTCATGTAGAGCTGCTGCGGAAAATAATTTACCCCTGAATGGCACCATGCACACACTGGTGCACTTTCACAGTCAGCACTCACATGCTAACTAACGCCACTGGCTGCACAGATGACAACCAAAGTGACATGACCATCATTGTGACATTCACACATAGCAGTGGACAGCGTTGCCGCGCAAAGCACTTTTGCTAGCGGCAATACTGACTTTGGGGCAGCATAAAAGTGACCAAGTTCTTGCAGACTTCCTCTGTGTGAAAACATACACAGCAACATTGGTAGGCAATGAGCTAGCAGCAACTTCGAATCGATGTTTGCCAGAGTCTGGCCTATCAGGTCCGCATGTGTTCGTGTTGCTTCTCTAATGAACAAACGCACGCAGATTGACAGACACGCATAACAGAGGCAGCAATAAATGATTTGCTGGAGAGTTTGGAAAGCTGTCAAACGTGTGAGAGGTGAAAGTAATTCAAAGCTCAGTGTGCTATGGCAGCAATTTTTCCATGTCCTTCAGTGCGCACACACACACACACACACACACACACACACACACACACACACACACACACACACACACACACACACACACACACACACACACACACACACACACACACACACACACACACACACACACACACACACACACACACACACACACACACAGTAGTAGGCGAGGCAAGGCAGTTTTATTTTTAAAGCACATTTCATCTAAAAGGCAACTCAATGTGTTTGACACAAGAAATCAATCAACACTTTCAAAGCTTTTCCAAACACAACAGTTAATGACATTCAGAAGCAAAAGCAGAGAAGAACTAAAGGATCTTACAAAAATGACTAAAAGGACATATTGTTTAGAAAAAAAAGACTCAATCGAAATAATTTTTAATATCATCATTGGATAAGAAATCCATCGGTAAATAAAATGAGTTTCCTGTTTGCTTAATGGATCTAGATCATGAGGTTCACATACAAATTGAACTACTGAAATAAGTGGACTTTCATACTAATATATTAAGATTCATCTATATTGTTGGGCGTTTCGTCTAACGGATGAAACATCAGTCAGTCCGTCTTTGGTTGGCGACAGCCAGTCGGCATCAAGAACACAGGTGCCGCAAGAGTCTCGATTAAAAACAACACAATCACATGCAGGTGATTGGTGAAATAAAAACAATACGGGACACGTCATTGTGGTCTGTGGTACTGAAAGGTAAACAACACTGTTTTATTTTTTATTTATTTGGCTGTGTGTCAGGTGTGCGGCACCTGCGTGTAACGTTGTACGGGTAAGTCCATTCTCAACGCCATTTGGCTGTCGCCTACACCTAAATTCACCGGCGGCCATCTTATCACGCATGAAGCAAACCTAACTTGAATGCATTGAATTCTGATGTTTCACATGAATATCGGGTGTTTTACCACAAATAGAAAGGAAGAAGCAGAAATGACGTCTATTTGGAAGTTGTCTATGCGTTTAAATCGGGATATTCAAATGCAGGACTACGACGGTCCCCCTCATGCGTGTCAACGCAACAGATTGTTCCAATTGTTTCAGAAACCTGACGTTTGACCATAACACTGTCCCTGGATTGCTCGTCAATCTGGCTGTGGTAGTGCCATAGTTTCTAGCATGCGTTTTGGCCTCTCTCCATTCCATCAGCAGATCAATAGTCAATCAGCTGTACTCCATCGTCTTGATTTACTCAGCGATGAAAGTAATCTCGATGTCAACATCCAAGTGAGAGCTTACTGGATATTGATGTGACGTTCGCGTAAGAGTGGACGATGAGAATCGAATTGCAGCTAATTTCAAGAAAAGAGTATTGCTTGTTTGTTTGTTTGTTTAAAAAAATGACATAGAGAAAAAAATTGCATGCTAAAGTCTCAATATTGAAGGGATGAAATCGCAATTAGTTTATTTTTCGAAATGGTTCAGCCCTATGTGGAATACAATAATTCTTTATCATAGCTCGATGTGGCCGCTTTGATCGTTTCAACTATTTTCATATGGATCCTATTCTTTTGGAAATTTCCATCCATTTACATTCACCAGTTGCTCTCAACTATCCTTCCCTGAAAAAAAAACAAATATACTTTATATATATATAAAAACACCATAAGATGGTGTGGTTCTAACTTTTGCTTCCTCTTTTTCGTGTATGCTGCAGGGGCAGGAGTTTTCTTCTTGTCCTGCTCAGACGGAGAGCAGATCAGTTTTCTGTTTGACTGCATCGTCAGGGGCATCAACCCCAGCAGGGCGACGCATGGGCTGCGACCTTCCCTGCCAGGTGAACACACACACACACATTCACACACATGCATGCTTTGCTCAGCGTTCGGCGTTTGTCTCGGGTGCCGTGCTAACGGAAACGCCTCATCCTCAAAGCCCGGAAGGTCAGCCAAAGATGAAGCTTTGCACATGACTTGTGTGAAATGTGTCGCTTGCATTTTCAAGACGCTGTGTGGCAGAGGCAGAGATGTGACCAAAGATTTGATTTTTTTTATAGACACAAACATGCTTGTTTCACTGTGGCTGTCCTGCACGTCAACAGCCACCGGAGGTGACCTTCTTAGGCACCTGAATGCTATTTAAACTCATTTTTGCAATTGGTGCGCTGCCCCACTTGTAGAGTAATGTAAAATTCTGGCCTGGATCCATTTCTTCTTTTTTTTTTTTTTTTTTTTGTAATTTGGCTCCACAATGCCAAGTCATAACAGTTGTGAATGCATTCATAGCACATGTCACCACTGTAATCCTCTAAACTTGCTGGCCCCGACGTGGGAAACTTGCACCTACCAATATCAGATACAGTCAAAAATCCTGCCTTCTCGTTGAGTTTTGATTGGCAGTGTCAATGAGTTATTGATTTACTCTGCAGATGTCTTCTTGGGTGCGGCATGCTGTTGTTGTCAGCATGTGTTCATTCAAACATGCTTGTGATGGGCTGTTTTCACTTTATTTTTCCTCTATCCTAGCTTCAGTTTAAAAAAAAAATGTAAATGCCGTCTGCTGTCGGGCCTGGCGTCCTTCACTGCTGTTAAAATTAGCATTGCCTCGCCATGCTAGGAGGGAGGGATGTTAGTTGACACCTCACAAAGTGTGGTGAAGAAACTTAGCATCAGCACGTGAAGCATTAGGTGCAAAGAGAGCCAAGGCACACTTCCAGTGGTGGGGTTGTTGTCACCTCCGCACACAAAATGGCCCACTGCAATGTGCACACACTAACACACACCCTCTCGCTCACCTCATCCCCCTTCGCCATGATGTAGACATGCAACAGGAGTTTTGTTTGTTTTCAGCAGGGAGTTGCTCTTTTTATAGCCAGCATATTGATTTTAGTTTGGCTAAACACCTTTTCAACAGAACGCCCGAAGCAACATTCACATCGTAACACTTTGGCATCGATGTTTTCTTCTCTTTTCCTTGGAGAAGAATTCATTGAAGTGGACTAAACAAAAGCTTGTACAGTAAGCTTCATGGGGGAACTTCCTATGAGCTACTGCAGTGCGTACATGAATTGTGATCGGACAAGTGGTAAAATAAAGTGAGGATGTGTTTTAAAAGAATACTGAAAACCAAGTTATTCACACTGGCACAACTCTGCATTATTTGTGAAGGAAATTAAATTAAAAAATTAACCTGTGGTGTTCATTTCATTTTTGTATGTCATTTTCCCCTCCTTTCCAATTAATAGTTTTGTTAGAAAATGCACCTGGCGCCCTTCCCCTCAAACCCCGCTGTCAGGCTACATGCCTTCCTGGTTCCCACTCTGCTTTTCCTGCCGTGTCCAATCAGTTCAGATTATGATCATGTGATCACTTCGGATCATTTAGGGTTAATTTGACATACAGTATGTCAAATAAATGGTTAGGTGATTGCCCCTAAAAATAAAGATGTGCCCTTCCTTTGGCAGCAATGATTTGAACACCAGCTCAGTGATATGTGGCTTTCTGTTCATTAAATCCACCGTGAATCCCCTGCTGACGCCTTACTATACATGGTCATTTTTTTTCCGGCTGAAAAGCCTGACTATACATTGTCGTTTTGTTTCGGCGAAAAACGCCTTGCTATACATGGCCTTGACTGTATATAGTCGTTTGTTTCGGCTCAAAACGCTTTACCGTACATGGTCGTTTATTGGGCTAAAAACGTCTTAATCTACATGGTCGTCTTTTTCCCCCGAAAAACGCCTTACTATACATAGTCGGGTTTTTTTCGGCTAAAAACGCCTTACTATACATGGTCGTTTTTTTTCCGCTAAAAATGCCTTACTTTTCATGGTCTTTTTCTTCGGTAAAAAATGTCTTACCATACATGGTCGTTTTTTTCCGGCTAAAAACGCCTTACTATAGATGGTTGTTTGTTTTGGCTCAAAACACTTTACCGTACATGGTCGTTTCTTGGGCTAAAAACGTCTTAAACGTCGTGGTCGCTTTTTTCCAGCTAAAAATGCCTGACTCTACATGGTCGTTTTTTTTTACTTACTTACTGACTATTTATAGTCGGGGTTTTTTGGGCTAAAAACGCCTTACTATATATGATTGTTTTTTTCTGCAAAAAATGCCTTTCTATACACGGTCGTTTTTTTCGGCTCAAAACAGCTTACTATACATGGCCTTACTGTACATAGTCGTTTGTTTCGGCTCAAAACGCTTTACCGTATATGGTCGTTTATTGGGCTAAAAACGTCTTAATCTACATGGTCGTCTTTTTCCCGCGAAAAACGCCTTACTATACATAGTCGGGTTTTTTTCGGCTAAAAACGCCGTTACTTTTCATGGTCTTTTTCTTCGGTAAAAAATGTCTTACCATACATGGTTGTTTTTTTGGGCTAAAAACGCCTTACTATACACGGTCGTTTTTTTCGGCTCAAAACGCCTTACCTTTCATGGTCGTTTTTTTCGGCTAAAAAGACCTTACTATACATGGTCTTTTTCTTCAGTAAAAATGTCTTTGCATACATGGTCGTTTTTTTTGTGGGCTGAAAATGCTTTACTATACATGGCCTTACTGTAGATGGTCGTTTGTTTCGGCTAAAAACGCCTTACTAAAAACATGGTCGTTTTTTTTCCAGCTAAAAATGCCTTAGGATTCATGGTCGTTTTTTTTCCGGCTAAAAACGCCTTACTATACATGATTGGGTTTTTTTGGGCTTAAAACGTCTTACGATAGATACATGGTCGTTTGTTTCGGCTAAAAACGCCTTACCATACATGGTCATTTTTGGGGCTAAAAATGCCTTATGATCCATGGTCTTTTTTTTTTTGGCTAAAAACGCCTGACAAAACATGGTCGTTTTTTTACCGGCTCAAAACGCCTTACCTTACATGGTCGGTTTTTGGGCTAAAGACGCTTTACCGTACATGGTCATTTTTTGGGCTAAAAACGTCTTAATCTACATGGTCGTTTTTTTTCCGGCTAAAAATGCCTTACTATACATCGTCTTTTTTGGGGGGGGCTAAAAACGCCTTACGATACATGGTCGTTTTTTCCGGCTGAAAATGCCTGACTATACATGGTCGTTTTTTTTTCGGCTCAAAACGCCTTACCTTACATGGTCGGTTTTTGGGCTAAAAACGCTTTACCGTAAATGGTCATTTTTTGGGCTAAAAACGTCTGAATCTACATGGTCGTTTTTTTCCAGCTAAAAACGCCTGACTATACATCAGACATGTCTAGCTCCGGGCCTGGAGGGCCACTGCCCTGCCAGTTTTCCAGCTCTCCCGCCTGCAACACACTTGATTCAGATGATCAGCTCATCAGCCAGCTCTGAAGCAGCATTAAAACGATCCTGATGATTTGAATCAGGTGTGTTGCTCCTGGGAGAGCTAGAAAACGGGCAGGACAGCGGCTCTTGAGGACCGACTTTGGACACGCCTGCTATACATGGTCGTTTTTTTCCAGCTAAAAACGCCTTACTATACATAGCCTTACTGTACATAGTTGTTTGTTTCGGCTCAAAACGCCTTATGATCCATGGTCATTTTTTCGGCTAAAAGCGCCTTACTATACATGGTGTTTTTTTTCCGGCTAAAAATGCCTATCTATAAATGGTCGTTTTTTCCTGTCCATAGTCGTTTGTTTCGGCTCAAAATGCTTTACCATACATGGTCGTTTTTTCAGCTAAAAACATACACAGTCATTTTGTTTTTTTTCGGCTAAGAAAGGCCTTACTATCCATGGTCGTTTTTTTGGGGCTAAAAACGTCTTATTATATACAAGGTCGTTTTTTCGGCGAAAAATGCCTGACTATACATGGTCGTTTGTTTCGGCTCAAAACCCTTTACCGTACATGGTCGTTTTTTTCAGCAAAAAACGGCTTACGATACATGATGCGGTTTTATTCTGCTAAAAAAATGCCTTTCTCTACATGGTTGGTTTTTTTTCGGCGAAAAATGACTTGGGATACATGGTCGTTTTTGGAAGGCTAAAAACGCCTTTCTGTACATAGTCATTTTTTTGGGGGGGGCAAAAAACCCCTTACTATACATGGTTGTTTTTTTTCGGCAAAAAACGCCTTAGTTGATTGTTTTTTTCCGGCGAAAAACGCCTTATTATACATGGTCAGTTTTTTTTTCGGGTAAAAACGCCTTCCTATACATGGTCGGGTTTTTTCGGCTAAAAACGCCTTACTCTAAATGGTCGGCTTTTTTCGGTGAAAAACGCCTAACTCTATATGGTCGTTTTTTTTCCGGCTAAAAGTGCCTTACTATACATGGTCGTTTTTTTGGCTAAAAACGCCTTATTATACATGGCCTTACTGTACATAGTCGTTTGTTTCGGCTCAAAACGCCTTACCTTACATGGTGGGTTTTTTTTTTCCGGCTAAAAACGCCTTACTATACATGGCCTTACCGTACATGGTCGTTTTTTGGGCTGAAAACGCCTTACGATCCATGGTCTTTTTTCTGGCTGAAAACACCTTACTTATACATGGTCATTTTTTTTGGGCTAAAAATGCCTTACTATAAATGGTCGGTTTTTTCAGCGAAAAACGCCTTACTCTACATGGTCGTTTTTTTTCCGGCTAAAAGTGCCTTACTATATATACATGGTAGTTTTTTTTCGGCTAAAAACGCCTTACTATCCATGGTTGTTTTTTTTTCCGGCTAAAAACGCCTTACTGTACATGGTCGTTTTTTGGGCTGAAAACACCTTACGATCCATGTCTTTTTTCTGGCTGAAAACACCTTACTTATACATGGTCATTTTTTTTTTGTCTAAAAACGCCTAAAGATACATGGTCTTTTTTTGGGGCTAAAAACTCCTTATTATACGTGGCTGTTTTTTTCTGCGAAAAATGCCTTATTATACATGATCGTCTTTTCGGCTAAAAATGCCTCAGTCTATGTACATGGTCGTTTTTTCGGCTAAAATGGATCGTAAGCATACATGGTCGTTTTTTTTTTCGGCTAAAAACGCCTTACTATACATGCTCATTTTTTTTTCGGCTAAAAATGCCTTAAAAATGCCATGGTGGGGTTTTTTTCGGTCAAAAAATGGCTGACTATAAATGGTCGTTTTTTTGGTCTAAAAACGCCTTCTATCCATGGTTTTGTTTTTCGGCCAAAAACGCCTTACTATACATCATCTTTTTCTGGGGGGCTTAAAAACGCCTTACTATACATGGTCGGTTTTTTGGACTAAAAACGCCTTCCGATACATGGTCGTGTTTTTCGGCTAAAAACGCCTTACTATACCTGGTCGGTATTTTTTTTCAGCTAAAAACACCTTACTATACATGGTCGTTTTTTTCGGGCTAAAAACGCCTTACTATACATGGTCGTTTTTTTTGGGGAGAAAAACGCCTTACTATGCCTGGTCGTTTTTTTTCCGGCTAAAAACGCCTTACTATACATGGTCGTTTTTTTGTTGGGGTTTTTTTGGGGTTTTTTTTCTAAAAATGGCATAGTAAATATTCATGGTTGGGGTTTTTTCCGGCTAAACGCCTTACTATACATAGTCGTTTTTTGGGGGCTACAACGCCTTAGTATAGATGGTCGTTTTGTTGGGCTAAAAATGCCTTACCATACATGGTCGGGGGGTTTTTTTCGCAAAAAGCGCCTTACTATATACGTGGTCGTTTTTTCGGCTAAAAACGCCTTACTATAAATGGTCATTTTTTTCAGCTAAAAAGGCCTGACTATACATGGTCTATTTTATTTTTACTTTTGGTAAATAACACCTTACTATACATGGTCATTTTTTCGGCTAAAAAGGCCTTCGTATATAGTGATTGGAGAAAATGTCCTGAGAAAATGTCTAAATTAGCCCTCAAAAGTCCTTAAAAGGTCCATAAATAAAAAGCAAGTGGAAGAGTGGGAACCCTGTATTTCTTGGCCCAGTGATTTAATGATATGCTTTTCCGTGTTGATGCAAAAGCAGAGACCATCAATGCCAATCCGGCATCGGTTGAAGAACTGCTCAACCAGGAAGCCTGCGAGCTGGAGAAAAGACTCAGCATGCTGTCCACTTGCAGTCTTGCTAGCAGCACAGGTAATTCTTGTCTACAGCAGGACTTCTCAAACTTTTGGGGTCCAGGGACCCCTTGCATCGCCAAAATAATCCTAACACCAATTAGACCAAAATACCATCTCCTCCAAAACGCCCAGCAAATTAAACACTTGCCTCTTTGTGTGGGGAAAAAAAGTTGTCATGTTTTGAAACTAAACAAAATATTATTGATGTCAAACGTCAACAAAGGAAGAAAGTCACATTTTTAAAAATACAGCTTTGTCACCATCGTACACATTTATTCTGGAAAATAGGCATTAATTTTATCTACAGTACTCTAAACACTATATTCTTAAAAAATTGTGGTCAAAAAGAACTTTAATACTGGAATACAATACAATTTAAAAAATAAGATTATTCAGTCAATAAATCACTGAACAGGTTTTGATGATTTTCTTCTCAGCTTCCACTTACAGCTGCAGCACATCTGTTGCCGTGGACGACCGCAGCAGTATCTCCAGCTCCTCCTCCAGCCAATCCGACACGAGCTATGGGAGCCGACATCCTTTCTGGGCAGAGCCGTTTGTAAAGTTACACCTCCCCAGCGAGACAGCGTTGAGCTCATCCTCGCTGAAGGCCTTGACCACTTCAGATGACCGCCTGTACGCTGCTGTGATGGGGGGCTGTGGTCCATCTTCCACTCAACTCCATCCTCGTGGTCTCCATGATAGCGGGCGCCAGAGCTCGTTGGATAGCGGCATTGGGATAGCGACTGGGAGCTCAGGCAGCTTCTCCTCCTGCACAGGCAGTGTGGACATGGCCACCCAGGGAGCAGGAGAGGAATTTGGCTCCCTGGCCACTCTATCTGCTCCTCCTCCCTCTGCTCCTCCTCCTCCTCCTCCCAATCCTCCGCCTTCGCCTTCTCAGTGCACGCCTCACCAGGAACACCGTGGCGGGCCCTCTCGGCTCGATGATGAGCACCAAAGTTCCGGCCTGCTCAGACAACGTTATGATACACCCAGGAGTCTGATCCAGAACAGGGCCCTGAGGGACCCCTCAGCAGGTCATGAGCACCCCTCTGAAACAGGCAGGGACAGTGCGATGTGCAGGGATCGGCTTGCAAGTCAGGACCGAGGACTGACAGACGGCCTACCGGGATCCCAACCACAGCGCCAGGCGTTGATCCAGTGCCCGCTCTCATGGCTCAGTGACAGGACACCCCCTATGGATAATGAGGAGAAGTCCACCCCCCAGCAACTGTTTGTAGCTGGAACGTCATTTTGTGAAGAAATGCAGGTACTAAAGGGTTCGCATCAGCATCAGCAGCGCTATTCAGTAGACGAACACCACTAAACCAAATTGTTGCAAAAATTCTTTGCGGCCAAAGCATTAAGTCGACATTCTCTCACTTTGTCCTCAAAACATCAAAGCGTGGCTACAAATGATTTTTTATGGCCTTAGGGGCATTTGTGTTTAGAGGTCTCCCTATTTTAAGGGGTAGGGAGTTGGGGGAGGGGTGGGGGGGACCAGACCTTGCCGGGAGCTGCTGCTGTCCTTTTGATACATTTGTCTGATACCTCAAAGGCTCTCAGAAAGGACCGGTGACCTTGTGTTTTAAATCATCTTCTGATGGTTTCCGAGATCATCTCTCTTGTCAGGAGCACATTCTCATCACAGCGGCTTGTGATTTCGAACATCTCGTGTGTGCGTACTCGGACTGCATTCGCAGCTAAAATGGACTCAATGACTTAAAACAGAGTAGTGACGGAACTTGCAGAAACACTGCAAGAGGGCCACATTGACTGCATGGCAACTGTCTTTTCTTGAGGCATTCTTTCCTGAATTCTGAAGTGTCATCAGCTCAGCGTGCTGAAAATGAAATCATTTGTTTTTGCTCATAAAACGACACACCTTCACTTTTATGATGTTTGGATTGTATTTACTGGGTTTCTTGTCTTCTTTTCCCAGCCCTGTCATGGTTTTGATAATTACATCACACCAGAGCAGTGGCGCACAGCAAATAGCAGACGTTTGCCGATGCAGGTAAGATTTGAAGTATGAGTCTAAGGGAGACTATCTATTATCATATTCTTGAGAAGAAAAAATGCTAGAGTTTAAAGTAGGACATAGGAGCAATCGTACTTTGGCGTAGGATTTACCTTCAAGCGGCAAATAAAATGGCACAGTGACAGTTGATGACCAAACGATTGTGTGTGCTAAACATGATCACAAATCCTCTTAAGTCATGTCTTATATTACGTTGCTTTTTTTTTTCACTTGTTTGTGTGGGCAAGTGTGGGAAAACACTTGCCACAACTCGACATCAAATTACCATTACACTGAAACAATTTTAAAGTTAAACGATGACATATTGTCGCATTCTCTGAAATCTTCACCTATTTAGCATATCACAAATAAACGTAACAAAATGTATGCCTTATCGCTACATACCGTACATGTTAACCATTAATTTGTGCACAAATCTGTCCATTTTATACACCGCTTGTATTCATTAGGGTTACAGTTGAGCAGTGGCCTCTTCCAACTGACTGGGCGAGAGGCGGGGCACAACCACACAAACAACCATTCACACTCTTTCACTCATGGACAATTTCGAGTCTTCAGTGAACCTTAGCTAACATGCATGTTTTTAGCATGAGGGCAGAACCTCAAGAACTGTGACTGCGTTGTAGACATGCAAACTAGTAGTCCCCTGCACTGCTCGACAATTACTAAATTATTCATATGCTTGCTTGCTAGGTTGGCAACTCCTCATCAGGTCCACGGCCTTCTGCTGATTCATCAGGTGTGTTATTACAACAGTGTGCTTGTGTCACTGTCAAAGCATGTCATCTACGTGGATGTGTCCACATACAGACCAGCTATGTGCGGCTCACCATGACTGTCACGACGGGGATCTGATTAGGATGCTATCCTCCGTGCCAGCCTCCAGCCCTCGGCTGCCAATCGCACTCAGCACAGCCAGACCACAGTCAGCCTATGGTAAGTTTTAGTCATGTGCGTTCTCCAATTTCGATGCAACAAAATGCTGTAGCGCCCGCTTTATTGACTCAGAAAACTACAGTTAGTAAATATTCAACAACGTCAAGCCACATATTCACTTTCATCACAGTGCATGTTCAAAAGCTACATCGTGAACCATGATCATAAACGGAATGGAATCAACGAACACGTCACTGTACGGATAATTTTTCTGTTGGCTCCCCCACCGCCACTGTTTTCCGATCCAGAAGAGGGCTCCATTGACAGGTATAGCCATGGAAACAACGGTGCCATGGCAACAGCTCAGCGAGAGGGTGGCGAGCTTGCACTGAGCAGGGGGGGCCAACTGACTCGGATGGACAACAGGCGGCGAGGGCCCCTGTGCTGACTTTGTTACCACCCGAGTGGATGACTTTTTCACTGGAGTCTCCTCCGAAGCTGAACTTCTCCTAACAATGTCCAGTTTTGCTCTTGATCAGTAATTGCAGAACAATCCATTCCACTTTGAAAATGAATATCCAGTCTAGTAAATGCCTCAAAAGTCTGTTGTGTGGATGATGTACAGGAATCTACTGCATATTTGGGGTTCTTTCTTTGCATTTTTTTAAAACCTCCATTATTTGCTTAAAACTCACCTATTTGTCCTTCAGTATATATTTTTTCGTGCTTCCGATTACGGTCCTAGATGCCAAAAGATGACTCCAAAGCTTAGCTTCTTTATAGTTTAGCAAACTTAAAACAGGTAAGCTATTTTTTATTCATAAGAGTTCAAATATACTGTCTAGTGTATTTCAAACACACTGTAAAGTGAATTCACAGATTTGTTTGTCAATCCATTTTACCTGTTTGAACATAACAAATGTGGAAAGACTGACAACTACCTGTATGTAAGCACTTAATTATGGAAATGTAGATCATTGTCAATCACATGAATGCTATTTGTTTGTCTGCCATGATGGGGGTCCATATTTCGGGGATAAACGATGCTTGAAACCGTATCGAGTTAACATTATTTGCACCACAACGTAAACAAGACTGCTCCAAAACTATTGTTTTTACAGTGATCCCTCACTCTAACGTGGTTCACTAGCCGCGGCTTCGCTGTTTCACGGATTATTTTAGTGCAGTTTTTTTTTTTTAATGCTTTTAAACAGTGAATTGCATTCTACATCCTGATTGGCTAAGGCACTGACCGACGTTAACAGTCCAACCTCGTACTGACTATTAAAAATATTATTTTACAGTACAGTATTTCCAAAAACTATTATAGTTATTTGTTGAAAGCGTTTGTTTTTTTTTTTTTTGTGCGTGGGCCTGAAAACAGGTTTTGGTCTTTGGTTTCATTGTATACATAGTTCAGTATTGTATAAAACTAAAACAAATAAAGCTTACTACTTCACGGATTTCACCTATCACTGGTTCTTTTCGGAACGTAACCCCCGCGATAAACGAGGGATTACTGTACTTCTATATTTCTGTTGAGGTACAATACATTTTTGTATTGCCCTAATCAGTTGCTCTAACATTATCCATCAACCTTGATGTGCTACAATGAGCAGAGAGCAGGCCGAGAGAGAAACCTTGGATGGAGAGGCAACGACGTGACATGATGACAGTGGTTATCATGAACAACTGCGATCCCGCACAATGCAAGCGCCTCTCATCACCTGTGTGCAAAGACAAGCGGCAATAAAACAATGTTTCACTTTATGGAGAGGTGAAAAAGATCAGCTGACTTAAAAAGAGTGAAACTAGCATTAGCTTTGACAAACATTAGCGCCAAGGCGAGGTGGCTGTTTGCATTGTGGGAGACGTCAAATAGTCTGACATTGCTGCAATGTTTTTCCGTTTAGCTAGGTACCACAGCCACAAACGATTGGTCGCCATTCTAAAATATGTATTGAATAAATCTCTTACTTTAAAGTACTGAATTATAATGTAAACATTGAAAATGGAGATGCATAAAGTATGTTTGGCTTAAAATATACAGTAAGTTTTGAGCAAAATGGGTCACAGGGGCTTCATGATGCGATTTTAGAGCGCCTCATCGCAGCGTGGAAAAGTCCCGCGAGCCCGTGGGAAATAGTCCAGCCACAGGAGGTTCTTTAGCAGATATTTTCGCAGCTCAAACATAGTTGTGTTGATGTCAAGGTTATCGTAGTTTATAAAAACTGACATTTGTCAAATTAAAATCGAAAAAATATTTTTGTGTTCAGGACAAATGGTGAGACTGCTTGAAAAATATGGCATTTCACATTTCTATCGTAATTAAAACTGAAAGGTAAAGGCAAAAAGATCAGGTTTCATTTTTGCCAGTTAATTTCAGAAATGAGCTTTCGAATTTGATTTTAAATGTGTTTACTTTTTGTATTACTGCCGTTCAGCAGTAAGGTCAAACAGCCATTTGTTTACTACGCAATACATAGTGACTTTTTACTTATTTTGATATTGCACTCTACAGATTCTCTCTCGCTTTCTCAATTAAGAAATACTGAACTAAAATGAAGCACTGAAAAGGGTAAGACTATCCCGCTTTAAAACTAACTGAATTAAACAAAACAAAAATTCAAATGAAACATTCAAAACTATTCTAACCCTGGTAAGCATAAGAACAATGCAAGATGAAGTAACAACCTTTTTTCCAGGTCGAAGTGATACTTCATAGACAGTTGAGCGAGCGTGTCTCACAGCGTTTGAGATGGCTTTTATTTTTCACACATTTGGCTTGTTTTGTCATACTTTTTCATTCATCATTTGAATTTGGCATGTTTGTTAACCGAATTTCTGACATTGACAGGGCCTTCAAAATGTTTTAGGAACATAGTTAATGGTTGAAACTATTCACATAGGCAATCACTCGCGCTTTTCGCTACTTGCCTTAGTCCCTATTCCAGCCTGAATAGTGGAGGATTACTGTATTGGTTGAAAACTGATTAATTTGTGGTGTAATCCTTACCTGCATGCATGTTAATCCCACCAAATACATCCGATTCCCCTGAAGATGTACCATATATCAGATTTAAATGAGTTTTTCTTGACTGCAAGGCACTTAAATCCGCTGATGCTCATGTTGGAGGAGAAAAAGGCTGTTCGCCAATTTAGTGAAATGTCACCCTTTTTAATTGGTTTACCTTGAATTTATTTTTCCAATTTGTGTGCCGAGCGGGAGCACTGCTTCGAGCCTCGTCCTCAGATGACCTCGTATGAAATTCTATCTAATGATCACAGTATGATCACATGCCAAACTCTGGGCCCGCTGTCATACGTTTGGCTGTTTGGAGGCCTGGCGTACTTGGCAATGATTCGATGTCAGAGCTTAAATGTGTTTGATTGAAAAAGCAGCTTCTGAGTTATTTCTCAGGTGCACAGTTCAAGAATCCAGAGAGACTGGAGAGAGTGATCTGTCAGCCAGGACAATTATTCATCACGATAATCGATGCCAATGCTTGCGCTGCGGGAGAGGGCGCCAACTGATGAATGGCAAAGCTCTGCGCGTGTGATCCAATTTGCCACACCCTCCCCTCTTGATGTCATCAAGACAAATAGGCTAATATTTGACGCCAATTTACTTTTATGGGACTTGGGTGTCTGAGGAGGAAGCTTATCATGCTGAGTCACAGAGTTCCGATTTTCTCAGCGGGAGTCCGCTCATTTCACCGCAGGGACGGATTTCCATCACCATGCTTGTAAATAGCCAACGATTGCATTTATGCCAAGTTGACGAATGACATTAAATTCTATTTCTCAACTATTTTTCTTTTGATGTTATTGCCACATCCCAGCTGTCATTGGCCAGTAGGCGAGGTACACCCTGAACTGGTTGCTCGCCAAAAACAGATTTGAATAAATATAGATCAGTGCAATGTTTTCACCTCTTCACTCCTACCCTTTTCTCTTTTCACAGAGCTTTTGTTATATTGGTCGAGAGCAGGGGTTGGGAACCTATGGCTCGCGAGCCAGATATGGCTCTTTGGATGATTTCATCTGGCTCGCAGATAAAACAAAATATTGTTGCTTGTTCAATCCATCCATCGACTTTTCACTGGTCGTGTCCTGTTCAGGGCTGCAGTTTGCTGCAGGGGCAATTTTAATTGGATGATACTGGCCTACGTCGGCCGTTGCTGTGGAAACAGGTAAACTGAATCAGCTCGCTCAGTCATGAGCTCAAAGCTAATCCTTCGACGAATAAGATGGCGAAAAGAAAAAAAGATGACGAGTATGGTACACTTCAGGACGAATGGACCGAAGGATTCGCCTTTGTGGAGGGAACAGGTTCTGCGGTGTGTCTAATTTGCAATGACAAAATACCATCGATGAAACGGTCGAATGTAAAGCGGCACTTTGACATGCTACGTTCGCATCAAAACACCCTGCTATAGAGACAGCAGAAAGGAAGTGTGCATATACATTTCCAAATATTTTGCTTTCATGGCTCTCTTAGTCAAAAATGTTCCCGACCCCTGGTCTAGAGAGTAGTGCAACAAATCCAAATAGTGCCGCTCCCAATTACCTATTCGAAACAGCAGTTTGACCACACTGTATAGGTAAGAGACTCCAATTTCATGTGTGTTTGTTTTTTTACCTCTTGTATCAGTCTTTATGTGAATTGTTCCTTACATGCTGCTTCCAAACACTATATCAATGTCGTACAACAGCAAATCTGATCATTTATTACAAAAAAGTGCTGGTTTGTCAGGAAATGCTTTCATGACTGTACAATAAAACCAATTTGTACTGATTTGATTTGTAAAAGCCACAACAAATCAATACACAAACACTAAGGTAGAAAAAAAAATGGATTGTTTTACAGTGGCTCAACTAAGTTAGTATGACTGGGTTAGTGTGAGAGGGGAAGCAAGACTTAGTTGAAATCATTGATTCTTCATTGGCGTTGACACGAGCGAGGTCGTCACAGCTCGTTGTGGGCCAAACCTTGACCAGAGATCTTGTTGTGCAAGTCCTGCATGTGTTTCTTCATCTGGAAAAAAACCCCACTTAGTCATTTTTGTATTCTCACTTGATTTACATTTGAACTCAACACATGGAATGGACACACGTGGTCCTTAACCTCAGAGTTAAGTGAACAGTAAATGCCCTGGAAATACCTTGTAGCCCATCTCCCTGGTCTTCTCAGCCAGAGTGTTGTACTTGTCCTGGTTCCTCTTGATGTGCTGTTTGTCTCCTAAAGCCTCCACGTGTTGAAGCTTCTGGTGGGAGAGCTCCAACTGCTCCTGATAGTGGCTGTGCTTCTCCACCTTGGTCTCAAAGTGATGCAGCTCCTCCTAAATGGACCAAAGAAATAGACATCATTGTTATGGTTTCTCTCGGCAGCCCTTTTTGAGTGGGAAACCCACATACGGTGACGTGAAAAGAAAATTGCCCCGTTCTGGGTTCATATTTATCACAGAAAGATTTCAGTTCACCAAACCAATTTTAATATTACACAAAGACAACCCAAGGAAATACAAAAAGCGATTTTGAAATGTTTTATTTATTGAGACTTGATTCAACAAATGTGGCGCGAGGGTGTTGCCTTTGAAATTGAACTCAGCTTTCCTAAAACTGTCGTTTGTCACAGTTACTTTATGATTTAAAAGGAGGGGGCAATTACTTTTTCACAGTGGGACAGGGTAATTTTTTTTTGGGGGGGGGTTGTGCCTTAATAAATTAAATTGCCATTTAGAAACTGCATTTTGTATTTCCTTGGGTAGTCCCAAGGATTATTGAAATTCAATTGAAATTGGTTTGATGAAGTGAAACCTTGATGTGTGTGATATGTATGCAAAGAACACAGATATCAGGAAGGGGGGCAGCAAGTAGTATTTCACAGCACTGGACATGTGCAGTCACCTCTCTTTCAGTAAACAACTATTTTTCTTTTCATCGGGAATTTGGTGAAAAATTTGCTTGGAATTTCTGGTAACAAGAAAAAAAAATGTAACTTAACCTGTTTGAATGCTGGGACAGATTTTATGGCAAAACGAAACAAGCAATCAAACATTCAACACGACACGAAGGATTTGCTTTGTTGGGCTGCCAAGACCACATGCAGGCCTCAAATTTAACACCTTCACGACAGAGGAAGGGTCTCAGCCTGGATGTGATCCTGAATAGCGACTTTTATAAACACAAAACTCAACCTATTGAAATGCGGGCTTGACTCCCAGGGAGAGCTCCTGGGCAAAGGCTATCAGTGATTGGACTATTTTGACAGCACACCTGACTGAGAAATCTTCATTTCGAATTCGATATACAGAATTCAGCGGAAACGCATCTTCAAGGCCACGCAATTCAAAGTAAACTTTACAGGAAAGGTATTCCTCTGAAGTGACACAAGAACATGGCGGTCGAGCCATCGCTTGTGCCGGATAAAAGATGACGGCTTTTGCTAATCTTGTGAGCATTTATACGATTAAGGCCACAAGTGTATTTGAGAAGAGCACCAGAAATAGCAGAGGCAAAATACGATGATGACCATCGAGCTGGAAATGGACATGACGAGGAAAAGTGGCGGCTGTTCTGGCCGCTCAGTACAATACTGCATTGCTGATGATAAGCGTTAAATCGCTTATGACAAGCGGACATTTTTACGAAGGAGACACTTGCGGGCTGCCCTCCTGTGATTTGTCCCCGCTTAGGCTCTTAAGCAATTGAGCCATACGCTTGTCCAACACTCTTAAGTCACAGCAAAGAGTTAAAATGTGACTTAAACCCTTTTATGATATTGACAGTTTGACAAGGGCTCAAAGAATTTCTTCAATTGGCTTCCATGAAAAACAAAGTTCAACGATGCATACAGCAGTGAAAATGAGACATACTCAAGTAAAATCTTGAGGGAAATGCCCTCCATTTGGAAAAAGATCTGGCCAACTATTCTGAAAAAAAGTTACTGGTCAGGTTTATAGTTTCAGTTATCTTTCAATAATGTAGGTTTTTTTTTTTTTTTTACAACATTCAAAACATGAGCCAATTTAAAACATTAGCAGATTTATGGCAACATGTTTTGTTACATTAAAAGTCCAGCTAATGCTAGCTAACTCTTACATAGCAAAAGCTGCAATGTTTTTTTTTCCTTCTGCTATTCGTCATTTGAAGGAAGAACCTTGTACCAAATTATCAAAACTGTTATTGCTTGAGGCAGAGTACAATTTAATCTTTACTTCTGTACTTAACTTCATTTCAGCGTCCATACATTTACCGACAGTAAGTACAGAATAAGTATGTCTACTTTTGCCGGTCTTTTTTTCACATAAGCATCTGTAATTCTACTTGGGTACCGAGTACTTTTTCCACCTTTGGAGGTTCCACTGTTATTAGGTGTGTGTGTGTGTGTGTATGTATGTGTGCGCGCGCGCGCGTGCGTGTCCATAAAAACACACACGCGCATGCACGCACACGCACTAATAAATAGATGAGAGCTGTCAGAGGAGATGTAAAGCCTACCTTGAGAGAGTCCAGCTCATCATTACTGAGGTTGGCTCTCTTGGCAGCCTCCCACAGTTCGATCACACGGGGCTCCCGGAATTCTACACAGCAACAATTGACACAAATGAAAACTGCTTTCAACTGCCACATAAGGACATTGAAAACAAAAGCTTGAGAGCAAAAAGAGGCAGTGGGAATGCAGAGAATGCAGTCTAGGACGAAGAGTGAATCCACAAAGTAATTAGTGAGACTTAATACACATATTGACATGGGATTTCTTCCATTGATATGCAGAGTGTGTGTGGGTGTTTCCCCTCACCGCTGTCCTCGATGAAGCCCTCGTGGCTGAGCTTGCGGAGGCGCGCAAAGCCTTCATCGAGGTCCCTCATCTTCCGCTTCAGCTCCGTGTGCTTCTGCTGCACCTCCTGCTCTTTGCCATCGCCCTCCAGGGGGGAGATTACATTCTTGTGGATCTCTGAGAGTCAGAGGGGGACACGTTGAGAGTCATGTGTGGGAGGATGAGCGGTTTAAACGGGGACGTGAAAAGGAAGAAGGGTGAAAAACAAACGACATAGTCGTCATATTTTCTTCAAGGCCTAAACAAAAAAAGTGGTATGTCACTATCGTCTGAAATTATCATTGAAACCTATCATATTGGGCTTGTTCTGGCAGGGCCACCACAATTAAGGCTCATGGTGACAGTGGATGTCCTGATCATCCAAACGGGCAGTAGGGAGCGCTCATCATCCAAACAATCAAACATTTACTTGCATTGACAACCATTTTTACCCAAGACAGAAAAATGTCAAGACCATTCATCATTTAGACAGATGATAACACTGGAGGAAGAGCTCTACCGCCACCTATGGAGAAGGAGCTCGCGCGTGTGTGTGTGTGTGTGTGTGTGTGTGTGTGTGTGTGTGTGTGTTTCACACTCACTCAACTGAGGAGTTAATGACCTATGATTATTTTCCTGTCAGAAGTGTGTTCAAAGTAGCAGTGGCAACAGGGCAGCAGAACTTGGGGCTCGGCACTCGGCGCTAGATCAAAAATGCAATGTTGTTTTCCACACAAACACCGTGTGTCTTTGGGGAGGTGCAGTAGAGGAACAAAATAATTGCGACATATGTCACCTACTCTAGTGAGAGTTCCACTTCACACATTACAGCATCTTATGTCATATGGATTCACATTATTGTTTATGATTAATTCAAATGATGGAAAATAAAAGTTCCATCATCATGAGCCAAAGGACATATTACTGAACACCATCAGTCCATCTTACTGGATCAGTCCATCTTGAAATCCAAGAAACACAAATAAACCAAGACGTGATGGAAATGGAGGCGGTGTGGGGCTGATGGGAGATTCCCTTCCAGGCAGGCTGTGATTGGCTAAACATGTAAGCGGATCGGACAAGCAGCCAAGTACCTGCGGCAGGTTCAAGAGACATGCTCCCGCATGTATGGAGCTTTGATTATTAGAGCAGATCCCACACAATATGACCAGAATTTTTAAATGTCTGATTTTCTCTCTTTGTGTATCAGGGCGATTCTCGGTTAAAAAACAACAACAAAAAAAGTTTAAAAATCCTTATGTGTGTACCAGGCAAGCCTTAGATAGTTTGCAATTGCATCATCGAATAGACAATGTGTGACGAGCAGAAGAGTTTCTGCCCCTCTCATTTGGTGCCTGGTTTGCAGCTGCCTTTCAGACCCCCTAATTAAGGAGTTACTGTCTGCCTGTCATTCATTTTTCTTTGCAGCACTGACAAGTTCACATTTTTGTTTTTATCGATTACAAAACATGGTCAATTTTCCACGCACATTTTGGGATCTTCGTACATCAGGCTCTGTGTGTGAACATAAAAACATTCTGACAGAAGGACTGATACTGCAGGCAGACGTGCGCAGAAGTGCATTCCCCGTGCTTGTGAGGACGATCAAGGTTTCTCGCTCACCCTCGGTCCTGCTCACAGTATCCATGAGGATGTTGTACTCGTGGATCTTTTCCTTGTGGTGCTGGAACTCTCTCTTCAGGTTCAGCAGCTCCTCCTCAGTGAATTTGCCGGAGCTTTTTGCCTGCTCAAACGAAACATAAATGGAACTGCTGGCAGAGCATAAAGCACATGGTTGGAGACATACTTGACAGCAAATAAATCACCAAGACATGCCATCTTACGTGACGTGCAAAGAAAGGCATGACATGGTGGAATGAATGAGTGTTGTACCCAAAGGGTCTACGTACAGCACAGGAGTCAAAACTCAAAGCCCGGGGGCCAGATCAGGCCCGCCACGTCATTTTATGTGGCCTTCGACAGCAAATCATTTGTGTCAACTTTATCCTGGCTAAATTCTATACAGGTGGATTTTTTGGAAACATCACTGCTATGAATTAAATTAAAACATACGTTGTATAGGTAAAAAAATAAAATAAAATGAAACACCTGATGTGCTAAAAACAAAGACATTTTTTAAATTACAGCTGAATATAAACTTAGGGACATATCAAGCCATCTCTGACTCATATTTGCTGATCTTTGTGTTTCATCAAAATAAGACATTTTGCATAAATCTGCTTTGACTTCGCAAATGAATGATCAACATTTTTCCCGACATGTTACGGGCCAAACCAGCAACTGAATCCTCATCAGTTTACTCGACGTTTGAGCATTTTCTGCACTGACAATTTGAAATGGTGTCCTGTTTTTTTCATGAAGGGATGGAAATTAAAAATGTGTTTTCTTAGTACGATTCATCAAAAAATATATATATTTGACACATTAATTGATGATCAAAATACAGAGACTAAGTTAGGGTCAGCAAAACAAACACCATGTCGGTGTGCTGTTCAAGTTTCATTTCATAATTACAGTTCCTGCTGGTTTGGGTGAGAACAAACTTTTTATACTTGGTGACGACAATATAAAAATAGCAAGGGGGGGGGGCGTTGTTTGAGACATATAAGAGACTTGTTGTGGTGAGACTGCACCGACTGTAACGGCGTGTGACAATATGAACCTACCTGATGCCAGC
Organism: Hippocampus kuda; assembly: GCA_901007745.1. Classification (NCBI taxonomy): domain Eukaryota; kingdom Metazoa; phylum Chordata; class Actinopteri; order Syngnathiformes; family Syngnathidae; genus Hippocampus; species Hippocampus kuda. The sequence goes on along the minus strand of CAAKHF010002063.1, from coordinate 11,503 downwards.
TTTGACACAAAGAACAACAAATCCAGATGGTGTTCACACTGCCTGCACATTGCTAACAAGAGTGTACACACGTGTGCGCACACACACACAAAGACACACCTTGTTCCATAGTTTATCCAGCTTGGGATCTTCAAATATGTCACCATCTTGAAAGTCATGGTCCTTCAGAGAGTTGCTCTCCAGGTGTCTTGTGTCTCTTTTGCCATCCATCCCGTACTTGGCCAGGATCACTAGCGAACACAAGGCAAAGCAAACCACATCAGCTGCAAACTGGGAGGACTCTGAACTGCCAGTAAATTAATAAAAAGTATACATGTCTCTTTAATCTTTGAAGATTTGATGAAACAGTGAGCAGTGGATCGCTAAGCTACAAATACAGTAACTGATTTACACTACGGTGGGG
>CAAKHF010002060.1:12477-22591 GCA_901007745.1 Hippocampus kuda | reverse complement strand
CTTGGTCACATGTACCTCTCTAACATGGCAAATCGAAAATAAAAGTCTGAAAGCAAGATTTTAATTAAAAATACAGGCCAATCTCAACATGCGCCACAATGGAAACTCTGTGTGTGTGTGTGTGTGTGTGTGTGTGTGTGTGTGTGTGTGTGTGTGTGTGTGTGTGTGTGAGAGAGAGAGAGAGAGAGAGAGAGAGAGAGAGAGAGAGAGAGAGAGAGAGAGAGAGAGCTCACACTCACTTATTTCCCCTTCAGTCTGCCACGTTTTTGCTTGGTTACTATGCAACCACATGAGAACAACATGCACACCACAGTAGCTGAATCGCCATTTTGGATTAAAGCTCTGCAATAATAATAAACAGCCTCTGGCACCGAGATGTTGTTTTCCAGCAGCTTGCGAGTGCCAAAATTCAGAATGAACTGCAATAGCATTTAGTGCAGTGGAAAAGCATCCGACGTCCAAACCCACATAGCTTTTGCCACTTTGAAGGGCCTGTAATCCCGCAGCAGCTCACTGGCTCACAGCAACACAGCAGACCGAGACGCTGCCAAAGACATTATTGCGCAGTTATTGCTTTGCCTTCGTATGAACTGCAGTATACTCTGCTCACTGTGTTGAAATGAGTCTCTCAGGGGACAGAAATGTAATTGCACCAGTAGAAAATTGCTGCCTTTCTTTGTAACCTCAACTTGACCACAACCGATTTTTTCTTTGTTTGTGTTTGCTGGAAGCCCGTCCATGTCTTTACATGGGGAAGATTAGAAAAAACCCCAGCTGCATTGGATTTTTACTGTGCTGGAGAAGGAATGGCTCATGCTTATTTTGAAGAGGCTCCAAAGATTATTTGGTGGGATTTGAGAGGAGCTCAAGTGAACTTTACCCTCTCTCAGAGGAAGGGAAGGGAAACAGAGACGCTGCCGCTGCCAGAGTTATTTGAGGCTCGGTTCAATTTAGAATGGAGCAAGCCGCTGTGGTCACATTAGCATCTTGCGCATCGCTCATTTATTCAGGTGTTTCATCTCAAGGCTCCGCTTACTTTCCCCCAATCAAATTCTGTTGCCCTGTCTCCTTGAAAGCACATGTGAGAGGAGGTTATGCAAACTGTACAGGCGCCCTTTTCAGCTGAGTTGCGACTATGTGAGCGCCTTGCTCTGTTAGCGTGACATGTCATCATCGTGGCCTCCATGACCACTAGGCCCGCTTTCTTGGAAACCTCTTGACTATTTTTCCTGGCGGCGAGCCATATCAAACAGAATGGTGAAAGAGTGTGCGTTGTAATTGAATCCAATGAACAGGATAAACACGGCAAGGAGAGCAAGGAGTCATGGGAGTTGTTGGGCCCCTCGGGCGCTGCTCCACCCACACGGAGTGTTTATGGGTCCCACACGCTGTTGCCACCTCCTCTACACGTGTACTGCAATGTACACAGAATGAACAAGTTGCACTGTGTTACGCTGTCATACACACGCGAGATGGGTTCAACCAAAGTCAAGTATTTGGAATAAGACACGTATTCCATTGTGCTTTTAGCCCATGTTTTCATTTCTTTATTGTCGTTGCATGTACCAATATTTGAAAATTAACTGTGCACAACTGTGCTCTATAGTTCAACAGAGAAATGATTGTTGCTTGACCGTACTGGACGGATGGACAAAAATTCTCACAGATACGTTCTAAAATCTATCTAATTCCTTCCCAGAAAACTGGAAACTGTGGCAAAGGGGTGAGAAGACTGGTCTAATGACTGGATGTTATCTTCCACACAACAATTACAAATGATTTTGATTTTTGGATGTCTGAATTAATTACAGTCTCCTCAATAATCGTTTTCGTTTTTTAAATAACCAGTTTAACTTTTTTTGATCATATAAATTCACAGAGATTTTTCTGCCGCTGTTTCAATCATTTGTGTTTCTCTATTGCATATACTGTGACCATTTGCTCAAATAATGTGCATAAATAGGCAAATGTCATATGTATTTAATATTCATAGGGGAAAGAATCAAATTGATGAGTTCACTCGTTTTACCTGTTAATGGACAGTGGTACTGCAAGGGTTTGGAACCTGATTTAAAAAAAAAAAAATCTCTTTAGGGCCCAGCACTTCATTGCCACAAATGAATCGTACTATTTTCATTCATCCATTTCAGCTATCATTGCTTTCATTACAATTGTCATCACTTTTCTTTCCAAGATTGTACGCCTGACACATTTTTTTATTTTAAATACTAAATATATACAAATACCAACTAAAGAATGGAATGCAAAGTTAAGAAAGTACTGCTTTATTCATTTGTACTTTTTCCATGTGCTCGTTGACGAGTCATTTTGATGGGTTGAGTGCCAATTTGAGGGCCGACCACATATGACGTAAATGGTCTTACTTGATTGCTGTCACTTTAATTTCCAGCTACTGATCTTCATTTCAAGACTATCAAATAGAGTAGAAATCCTGTGCTCTCAGTGGATAGAAAAGGTGGGTTCAAAGGTCGTAATCCTGCCTCAGGAAAAACAGGGGGTCATTTTACCATCCTATGGCCACATGCGTGATGTCAGTGGGCCCTGGGCTATATCCAGGCTGGACTTCAGTCTCTGTGATCAAGCTTCCTGCCCTGTTTTGACGTGGCAAGCATGACACACAGCCCGTGATGAGGGAGTGAAGACTGATTGCAGGTCCGGGTCAGGCTAGGCATGACACAGGCCCAAGAAAACAGAGTGCGCTGTGGACCGCCCTGGCTCAGGCCCTGGGGACCCCTGGCCCCTGTAGGGCCTCTGGACACTTCCTGCCTCTGCCATTCGACCAGTAAATCCAATCCCTGATCAAAGGCTATAAAGAAAAAGGGGAAGAGAAGGCAGGGAGTGAAAAGGGTGAGGGTGATTGACATGCATGTGGGTGAGGAGTGGGGACAAACCCCTCTTTATCTGACAGCTGCTCAGCCCCAGGCACCTGTGTGCCTGCTGACTACCAGGCACGCCAAGCTCCACCCAAGTGCTGCCAGTGCCAGACCCCCATGAAAGGTTACCATGGCAACATCCCAGGCTCCTTGCTAGAAATAAACAACCTTTCGACCTCATCCAAGGAGGGTACAGCATCCGTGGTCAGGCAAAGGTTGTGCTGGCACTGCTGATGACATATATCCTTTTTATCCCCATTGGCTAGTTGCCCATTTCATTTGTACGTGAACAGTGCCTGTTCGTGGGAAGCACATTTCAGAAAATGGGAGGTGTGTAAATTGAAAAGGCAAAGGGGATAACCCACATACTTGAAGCATGAGGCAGTACAGAAATCAGACATGACCTCGGCTGTAGAGCAATTACACAGACCAGATTAAAAATCAGCCATCACTGAAAAGATCTCCCCGCTGTGTGTATGTGTGTGTGTGAAGGGGATCTTATTACCCGTCACCTTTGGATTGGGTATGTCCTCTATGTTTAGAATCCACACACACAGAGTAGAAGACAGGGCGTGCGTTTCTAAACAGAACTGACATCCCATTCATTTGAGATGTTCAGGGTCTAGTGTCTGCCATCTCATCTAACAAGGCTGATAGCGCTCTCACATGACACTGGCCTGGCTCCAGCATACACCACTGCAGTGGATAGCTTCACAAAAGTGCACTGCTCAACCTGCACCAAACCCTCAGGAGGACATCAATGCTCGACAGCGTGCTGCACATTTACACACAGGGTGTCCTCATACATTTGACGACTGTTGTTGTGAGCCGAATGCTTTGCCGACGGGTGCGGTAAAAACGTCTTTGTTCTCTCATCTCGTTGTCATGGGTGGCCACTTACCGAGCGGCGGTGATGCTGCAGGATGGGGAGGCAGTTGCCATGGTAAACACGCTCACAGCAGAAGGGACGCATTGTGTGGGTGACACAATTGTCCTCATTCATTTTCTTGTCAGCAACACATTGACACTCACAAAGTCACAAAGACAGAATTATTTACAGTGTGTGAGCATGACAAACCTAATTACCGTGTCTCACTGGATGGATGTGTCTGCACACCTGAAAGACAAAATGAGCCAAGCAAGATGACTTAGTGAGAAGCACGTTTATCCCTCGGAGTTCGCACAACTCCAACATGTCCCCTTATTTTGAAGGTATTACTCTTTAATGTCTGTTCTTCAATGACGGCTTCAATGCTGCTTGTGTTTTTCTGCGCGAGTGAATGTGTGATACTGGAGGGTCGCTGTTACCTTCGCAACATGGGGCAACAAGCATGTGGTGCTGCTTGTGACAAACAAGTCAGTGACCAAATACGGCCATGACGGGAAGGTATTTGTGTTACTCACCTCAAGGGTAAATAATGTCCACCTGTAACATATTTGTCTGTAAATATGCTCCAAAAATGCAGTTTGAACAGTTTCTTAGCACGCTTTCACTTTTTTCACGTTGCCCTTTCCAGATCTGTGATTACTGAATAATCTGCCTGAGTGCAGACCTTGATCTGCATAGTCTATTAATATTCCAATCAGGTCCTCAATCAAATAAAGGGGGAGAGACAGATTCCCCTTTATCTCTCCACACACCAGCTGTGCAGGGCTGTGAAACATCCACACGCGCTGTAAACGAAGCGCTGCAGACATATTCGTAGATTTGTACATTCGGGCCAACTTATATAAGTCTGCAGGCAGCCGGCAGCATCAATTTTTCATTGCATTCATCCCGCATGATTTAAAACGTGCACAGGCTTTCTCATTCTCTCTCCTCTTACACACGTTTGGAAAACAGAACATGTGGGGAGGAAGTGAACGCCTGCAGCTATCACCTCCTGCAGTCAGGTGGTTGTTGATATGCTGTTGGCACCCTCAACAGTCCCTCCTTTCATATCCCACTCATCCCCCTCCTCCGTCATCATGCAGCGCCTCATTTTCTCTGAGCGTTTCTGCCACTCGAGTTGCACAGCATCCTTGTGTTTAAAAACAGCAGTGAAGAAGTAGTTCTTGCTCCATTCCTGAGGGTTTTGTTTGCTGCTTGTTAGCTGCCCCTCTGATGCAAGTGCTGTATAACACCAAGCATAGAATGGACGAGAAAATCTGGAAGCCTCAGATAGAGACGCATTTGCGGTCCCTGTGATGCACTCAAGGACATTGAACTGTTGCTGTTGTTGTCTATATGGAGGGCTGCATGAGAGCGTCCAGCTCCGAGGGGCAGTCAGGCATGGTAATTACATGCTCCTCGTCACAGTTGCTTTGGCTCCCCACACAGACTGTCATTTGCAAAAAGTGAACAGCTTGTGTGTTATCTCCAAAATGATTCACCCATCAGTTCACATGGACACAGCACTCCCTGCACACAGGCAGTTACCTCATACTCGTGCAATTGGACCCAGCAACATTTAAATGTGGGGACCATATTCATGGTTTCCAACATGTATTTCCATTATATTTACCTCTGATCGTCTTATTTTTGGCACACATGATCTTTTTTCTTTACTTTCAAATTTCAACTGCTAACACGAAGTGGATTTGAACAACTTGAGTGGATAAAATTAGTAAATTGACAACGTTACTGAATAGTGCTAAATGGTTCTCTTGAAGCAACACACTGCAATTAACGCAGTGCCATGAGCCGTAGCAACGTGCTAAACACACCATGGCTCACGACAAGGTCATCATTCGATCACCACAAACATAAGAAACAATTACTGCAGAATCACCTTAACGCAGAAATAAAAAAACAATTTATGCGTGAGGACAACTGGGCTGGGTTGTGAAGTGATTCATCGCGCGCACTCATCAACAGCAGACTGTTGTGTCTCCTTATTCGCGAATAATGATAATGCTGATGAGAGCGGCATTTTGGGGAATTGATATTTTGCTGTCTAAATGTCTTTCATGCTCAGGACAAAGCACTTTGCATTTCAAAGAGTATTGTTGTTATCATGATTGTACATGAACAATGTGTTGGCAATTAGCAAATGCTAATTGTGAGGCTTAGAAAAAAACAACAAGATGGCTTCCATTTGATTATTTGTCAATGTTATAGCTCCTCTTTTGTCTCTATTATTTTTATTGCAACATTTCCAAGCTCGCCTTGACAGGTGGATGTGAATTCTACTCACACACTGTGCTGGCGACGAATACTCCATATGAATAGGATTCATTGTATTTCTATGGAGGAATCACATTTCAAAGCAGGCTCCCTTCTTTCAGTTGCCATGGAAACAATCTTAACAGAGTGAGTGAATCAATGGGTTGGCAGACTGTGACTAATGTAGAGAAAATGTAAGCACCTTACTCCTAACATTCAACATTTAAACATTAATACATCAACATTAAATCATTTGTCATAGGAACGTGATGTCAGCATGAGAGGTTGAACAACTACAAATGTTTAGCGCTTGATTATAATGGAAGTCGAGTTGAAGTCAATTATGTCATTGATGTTTTTTCAGCACAGTACAACTATCCCAAAACCTTGCGCCATGAATCGGTTTCATGAAAAGACATATTTCGTCTGATGGAGATAGACACAAATGATTAAAATACAACTGAATATTACGCTGAATGCAGTTGTAATTGGTGGGAGTCCTGTGCATGTTTTTCAACGAGTCGGCCGTATCTTGGTTTTCGAAGCATTGCTTGTTGTAAGACAGGACATCATTGTTAGAGTAAAATAATAATAATAATAATAATAATAATAATAATAATAATAATAATAATAATAATAATAATAAACAATCTGAATACTGTATGGCCTTATACAGGTATATTAATGTCCGTGTCGTGAATTGACACGTTTTGTATCATGAAACTTGTGTGTCTAAAGTAGAGTTGTGGAGGCAGAATCTGATAAACCTGTAACAGTATATATCTGATAGAGTAAATACTTAAGACTGACTATGGAAAATCAGAATGCATATTACAAGTGTCTTAAAACATATTTATAGATTTTGAGACAGAACAGGTGCTTGCCAATGTTTCTGCTTTTTGTGAGGAATTGCCCAATATCCTCCTGACTACCAAGAAAAAAATGTTGTCCAATCACATTTATTTTGAAATTCCCCAATCGATGTGAAGTAATTGGACTACTCCAAAAGAAATTTTTGAAATCCCACTACATTTTCTAAACAGGCTCAAATACACTTAAAACAACTCAAACAACACTTTAACGTGTTTATAAGAGTCTTATAATTAAAATGCCAACAGCATTAAAAGACAAAATGTGTTTGATAAAAAGTATTACTTTTCCTCTTCCCATAAAAAGTGCTTGCACTGAGGGAAGCCATTTTCTTACTTTTTCTAACCCCTACAAAATCATTGGAAAGCAATGAATGTCCTCTTTAGAGTAACAAAAGGAGTTAATGCGATTGGATGCACTGGGTGGGAGATATTTAGGTTCACAAATGTCCTCTACAGAGGACAAATTTGAACTACTGGTAGTCAGGAGGATATAAGGTGAGGCTTGGCTCCTTGTTGCCTCACTGCCAGTCTCACTCATGTGTTTGAACAGGAAATACGAAAATTCACCACTATTCACAATGACATAGTGGACATTATTAGATTATGTAATATGTCATGATGCACATTTTATAACAGTACTATGTGTCTCCTGATGCTTTGTTGGTCACTGCAGAATGTTTATTGTGCTATTCTGAGCCCTGAGGCGTTTAGCAGAGTGGCAGGTAGACAGTTAAATCTTGTCGGGAGAAAACGAGATTGCCTGTGTGCAGTCCGTGTGATTGAGACATCCTTGTGATTGGAACACACACTCATCCTCCACCCTATCTTGAGATGGGGCATGGTTGTGGCTCGTAACTATGGCGACAGCTGGTCTTACCTGCTTAAAAGGTGAAAGAGGGCAGCTCGTGACTTAACGCTTGGGTGACTCACTACGTCAGACGGAGGGAGGTTGCGTGAGGTGATGGAGAGGGTGTAGGTCTCACACAAAGACCGTACTGTTTTCTGCATGTCCATTCATTTCTCAAACAACCGCATGAGGAAGCAAGTTCAATGCTCGCTTGATTAGAGTCACTAAATATTATTACAGTACTCACTTTCCTGAATTACTTTATTATGATCCCTTGGTCTGTCTCATTTATAAATATACATGCATAGGGAAACATTACCCAGCTCCACACAGCCTGAATAACCTATATGCCTGTGACGTATATTTACCTCAGCATCATTTTGCAATCACACAGCTTACACAGGAGCCCTCCCCTGACATCAACTTTCATTAATTGTAAGCACACAAAACATCATCAGACATTAGACAAAATGACTGTGACTTCCATAGCTCAAGTTTTGCTAATTTATGACTTATCATTTGGTAGATACGAATCACATAGCATCTTGTCCTCACTAGTGTGATATCAAGACCCTATTGAGTCTTTATTTACACAGTGACTTAATATTGGATGCTGATTTACACAGAGAGGTCATTAATTTTTGACGACGATATGCCATTTGTTTGACAATAGCAATTATATCCTAATGAGGCAAAAGCTTTCCACTATGCAGATGAAGCACAACTGTAAATTGTTTTTAAGCCTCTGTTAAGGCCAATAAAGACAGAATGCGGCTTGTTCCCTCGTGTCATGTTTAATTCAGGCACTTAATGAGTCTGACTTAATGTGGTCAACACCTTAAGCATATTTACACATTTTGAGGAACGATGTTTACATTCCACACACCTTCCCATTTTTGGTGATTTGCGCATTTTTTGTGTAGGTCACATTCACCACTAGAGCACAGTGAAGGCAACACTCAAACTGTACATTCGCCCCCTGTTGAGCAGCTGTGCAAATGGCCCCTGGTCTCCCCTAGGAACAGGCCGACACATTCCAGAGACGCATCAATGGGATTCGTTGTTGTGATGGAGCGAGGCTGGCAGTGGCCAGATTTGGAAAGTCTGTTGCTATGGTGACCGCTGGAAGGGCCAAGAGCAGCTTGAGCTAGTCAGCTGATGTCCTTTGGGTAAATCCTTTCCAACATGATTTGCTTACCTTTATATTTATTTCTTTCTCTTTTGGCGTGGGGGGAGAATCGCCCACGCTGCTCTCATAAAGTGCATTCGCCATTTTGAAAGGGCGAGTAAGGGCATTTGTCTGGAGAGTCATAATACATAATGTATACACTCAGGCCACAACATAGGTATTTGATTTGATTAGTTTTTTTTTTTATTTGTCTCAAACAAGCACAATAAAAATCACATATTAAAGAAAAGGAAAAAAGAGAAAGATGGCTTACTTATGATAAAGTGCAAGTCGCAAGGGATGGAAGGAAACAAAGCTTATCAAGTTCATTTCCCGTTTACATTCCTATAATATCAAGAGTTTTAAAAACATACAGGATCCATAAATCCATACATTTCAGAAGATTAAAACCTTGTGCTTTGAGAATAAGTACAACCCACATGATAAACATACCAATAGCTTTCCTTTAAAAATGATCAAATTTGCTGTCCAGATCTTTAAAGCTTGCCAAGAGTTTGTTTGTAATATCTTTTACATTGTTTTAAGTTAATGCACATTTGTATGTTCTCATCTTGTTTCTTCCACAATTTCACACCAAAAACTTCATTTACTAAATGTTTTAAATTTCCACTTTTAAATTTCTAGACGTACCTTTTGTTTAATTAGGCGATTTCCAAATGTCATGTCCTTAGTTTTTTTCAAGGTTTAATGATAATTGATTTACTAAAAAAACAATTCTAAACTTTGAGCAATTAACACATTAACTCCCATTCCTGTTGGGAATTGAAAGTAAAACTGGTTTGGGACCATTTGAGTGTAATTTACTGTAAATAACTGTTCAAGTATGCAGATGGCACTCATGCTACATGCTAATGCTTGTCATAAGGTGGTTAATGTGCAATAATAATGTGTGATTGACTTAAAACTTGGTTAACCCACGTAATGAATTGATTAGAATTGTGTGACATTCAGTGGGGACTCGAGTTAACTTGCTTGATTTTTGTCACAGTAATTTGAAGGTGAAGACTTGAGAGTCTGCTGACTTGCACACTTGTGACTTACTTCTTACTCTCCTTGAGTGTCTGAATCTTTTTAAGTAATGTTCACAAAATTTTGAGTTTACATTCTGTCAGTAGGTTGATTTTATTTTATTTTTTGGTGGTGGGCGGGTGGGGGGGGGGGCGAACC
>CAAKHF010002059.1:1884-13340 GCA_901007745.1 Hippocampus kuda | reverse complement strand
TTGTCTCAGACAGATAGCTATGGATCATTTCAAAGTGAACAAAATGCATGATACGACGAAGAACAAATTTGCTGAAGCCATAGCTTAATGTATGGCTACTGCATGCAAGCCTGTCAAAATTGTCCACAGCTCGACTTAAGCTGAAATCATTCGCATTGCTTCTAACGACTCCACTACGGATTGCCAGCGAGAGCCTCCATTACAAGCTATGAACAGAAATTGTACGTAGCGGAGAAGGCTAAGGTACACCAAGCGGGAGAAGACACCGTTTCGGGAGAGAAAGGAGAATAAAGAGCAGGTAGCCTGTTGAATACGATGTATGCCACTGATGCTAATGTTACTTGTTTGGAACTATTTTGTGTGGAAGGTTACAGTGTTCCGTGGCCATATGAATAAAGCGGGTGGAGCGTCTCTGTGTTCGTCTGACAGCGACAGTGCGCTGTGGCACGTCGAGAGTTCAGCGGTGCAGTGGTAGCGACCATACTGAAAATAAAACGTCTCCAGTATTGTCATCGAACCAAGTGTAGTCATTCGAAATGATGTCTACACAAAACCGTAGAGAGACTTCCGCGCAAGAAGGACCAACAGAATCTACATAGCCTGACTGCTGTGTTCACAGCAAACTTGAGAAAAACGAAGTATGCAACCATGGTTTAAATCCACTATGGGCTGTTTACCTTAGATATGCACTTTATAATGTTATATTGCTCTGTTTTGATTCCATAAAAAGAGCTGTTAAAGCAGCTGTTGTGTGACAAAATATTTTTTTCACTGTTGTTGATGGACAGTAATATTGTGTGAGAGATTATGTGTGAATAACTGCTCCAAGTAAACAATGTTCATGTAAAATTGAAAATCGAAATTGTTATTTCAGTAATTATTTGCATTTTGCACATAGAAAACTGATTCATGATTCCATGTTGATGAGACCATTAAAATGGGTGAAAATAGGACAAACAAAATATAAAAGTAAATTCAGAAACGATAAAAAATGCGTGAGTAATCACAATTAATTTTTAGTTCATTTGAGTTAATTATGACAGTCGCATTTTTAATCATCATTTTTAATCATTTGACATCTCTACTAAAATACAAACAAATTCCAGAAAACCCCAATAAGCCAAAGTAATAAACAAACAAAAACCCATGACAGAAGCACAAAACAACGTGACAGGAACAATGATACACAAAGACTGACAGAAACCAGGGAAGTAATTCCAAGCAAACTGACGAGACAACAAGGAACCCCTGGACAAGACACAAAGGGTTGAGGGAGCTGATTGGTCAACACAAGGGACGTCGACAAGAGCAGCTGGAAACAAAACTTAATGCGGAAGACAAAAAAAAAAGGCACATGAAGAAAATAAACCTCAAATATAATCTAAACAAAACCAGAATCATGACAGACTTGCTCATTCTTGGTCTCTTGAAAAAATAATGTATGATGGAAAAACCGAAAAACTATCTACTCAGCTCTCCGCTTTTTTCCACCACATACAATATTAAGAGTTCTGTTTTACAGAGGCCAGATGTTCCTCTCAATGTAAGTGAAGTTTAATTGGCCCGAACTGCTTGGTCAGACATAATGACATGATGGAGGGCTCCATCATGCATCCCCCTTTCATTGTTCTAATTGCAGCCAGCACAAAAAATTAAAAAAAGAAAAAAACGATGGCACTAAACCCTCTGAGCCAAAGTGCAGCTCTCGTCAATAAGTGGACATTTCGACCTGAGAGAATTGCGCAAATTGCATTGCATTAGCATATTGTGTCGTCGGTGCTGGGGCTCGCATAGCATTGGTGCTCCTGGGTATTTTATCGTATCTAGCATGTCAACACAATGTCACCTTGGGCACCAGTAAAACGCATTGAATGAATTGTCATAAATAAAAGCCATGAAAGCAAACAAAGAAGCTTGTGTCCACTGAAGGAGGAACAATCGGACGATCAAACACTAAGCCACCGTTTTACAGTTGCTGTTGGATTCAATTTTGGATGTTAATTTTGTATCTTGTGGGGATAATTGTACTTTCTCGGCATCGATGTGCCATATTTTCACAAGCTTACACCTTCATGGTGCATCAGCCAGCTGCTACCGCAGGTGAAATGTTTACTCTGAAGCTGTGAGGCACATGTGATACACTTCACCATACATTCATTATTCATGGACTTGGCTTTTCATTCTAGCCAATGGCGGAGACATGTCAGAAGCTCATGGTTTAGTGCGTATGGGAGGTTGCGGGGGGCAAGGGGAACAGCCGTTTCTCTCCAAAGGATAAGACGTTTTGCTTTCAAAAGCCAGTCTTGCATTCATTCAAATGGGGTTTTGATCCCACACCATCAGGACATGGTGCATGGCATAGAACAGAAACAGTTAAAGGTTATATCGTGGGACTGGGGTCCATTATGTTGTCCTCAACAGGGTCACGGTCGTGAATGAGTTGGAGCCTCTCCCACCTTACTTTGACTCCAAAGTGAGCTTCTATGTATCATTAAAACATATACAATGTTCATGTCCCCCAATGCAAAACTTGTTTTGAAGTAAAAATCATCAGCTTTTCTTTCGTTAGACATGTAGAATGATAATTAATGAAACATAATCTTGATTAATTGCCCGCCTCGCTCTTTTTTACGTTGTGCTTGTGTTGGCATTGTTGTGAGTCAACCGTTATTACCAGCTTGGCTTTTATTTAAATTTTATTTGAAGTCATCTGCATCCCATTTGTCTGCGTGTCGCGCTTCTCATTCATCGAAACCGGAAGAGGGAAAGGTGGGAATTTGTTGTGAATTATTTATTTTTTTGCCTTTAATTTTACAAAGTATCATCACATAGCCGACTACTTCACGTACACTATCGTGTTGAACCTCATGAGGTTTGCAGGTAACATACCTGTCAACTTGTATGTTTTCCCTGTATTTTATACATTTTTTTATCATTTCAAATCATGTACGGCGTATTCCAACTTTTATACGGGGGGGTTTGGGGGGGAAACAATTGTGAACCGATCTCACAAAGACCATTTTGGCTCTAATCCAGATCGTCTCACCTGCTGGCAGCCAACGACAATGCCGTCGTCGATCGCTACTATTGTCACGGCAAACCAGCAAAAGTAATCCTAGATCGTATCTTTTTTTCATCGCTACGTACGGTCGGATTGATAAAGCATGCTATGCGCATGCGCGGTAAGCCGTTGTACGGGTTTTTGTTGCTTTGTCAGGGGAATCGTAATCATTTACAAGGGCAGCTATTAACCGAGGTTGACAGGTGTGAGGTAACTACAGTCGTTATAGACTTTGGGCGAGAGAGGTTTGACCAGAAAGAAGATACGGTAAGTACAAATTGATGCAAATGTGTTACGCATGAGGTCACCCTTAAAATGCCTGTAAAATAAAATAAAATAAATAATTAACAATACTGTATCAATACAGAAAGCTCAGATGCCTATGTAAGGATGTTAATTCATTCAGAATTATCCGTAGAAATGCCTATGAGACGTAGTTGCTTGATTGCTCGGACAAACAACCATTTCATATTCACACCACCACTCTTAAAACTGCTCAATTAAAAATAACCGAAATTATGTGAAATAGCTAACCTGTGAAATAGCTAAACGGGACTGAGCCAATACTGGGTTATTTATACCCAGCACATTGGATTGAGGATTTGACCCAGCACTTTGGGTCAAGATTTTGATCCAACAGAGGGTAAAAACTATCCACAGTGATGAGTTAAAGCTACCAAGAAATGGATTACAAGGTTATCAGCACCGGACTGACGTTGCCTTCCTCTGGTTATCAGTATAACTGTGGTTAAAAAGAATCCACATGTTCATGCCAACATTCCTAAAAAGAAGAAGAAGCAACTTTCGTAGTCAGCAGCCACCACCGCAAGTCATTCGAATGATATGTTTGATAGTTTTTACACCTGGTACCTTTCCTTGACACAACCCGCCATTTTGATCCACGCTTGGGACCAGAAGTGGCTGGGAATCGGTATTTGCTGTAAAGCCACCCAGTCAGCATCAACATTTTCGAAGAACACTACATTCAATTTACTTGAACTTCGGTACACAACAAAACAATCCAAAACGATGAGCAGCTTCACCTTTTCAGACTGGTTAAATCCAATCTACAACCAAATCTACTGGGTCAAAACAATTAATCCCTCAAGCAATTTGCTCAAAGGAAGGCCACAGCCAGTAAGTGAGTTTTTGTAAACAGCTCAACATTGTTAGTGTATGTACACTTTAGAGCAGGGGTGGGCAATTGGTGGCCCGAGGCCACATGCAGCACTCTCCCACACTCGGAGTGGCCCTTGATTAATTTTTGAAAATATCAATGTTTACTATTAACCACAGGATAGCAGACATCACTCACAAGTGTCTCCAACTCATGGTATTGTGAAGAAGAAGAGTGTCCTGACCGGGGATTGGTATCGAGGCCTGGTACTCAACTGGACCAAGGGTTGAATTTTTAAAAACTGCTGTGTTTATGAGCTTCATCCTGAACAGTTCTGTTAACGGTTTCAGAGAATTTACTAAATTTTTGATTGATTTAGACAGGAAGGCCAAAAAAATTAAAAACTCGCACCCCCTAAAACTCTGCCGCGATTACATTTGGCTCTAAAATTATACGTCTCTGGATCACAGTGTATCCTTATTAACATTAAAGAAAATAAAACAAGAAAAAAAGCAAAAGATTTAGATCAACTTCCAACAAAGAATTAATTACTTAACATTGTTTATCAATCTATGAACATAAAAGTGGATCATATTTCCTGAAATTAAACCAAATAAATAAATACACGAGAGTGGCACTGCCATAGTGGGTGTGCAATTACCATACTTATATTCTAGTATGTAAGAACAACCCCCCCACTGGCATTGTACCCCGTCCAGCGGGGCCCGCCGTCCCATTATTAGAGAAGGACTGAATTAAACCAACATGTGAGTTTTTGAACAAATTAACTTTCTTCAATGTGCAGGTGATTGATCCTTCGCCTCGGGATGTCTGCTTTGATGTTACATTTCAGTTTTTTCCAGTAAGAACAGAAGTTAGGAGTACCACAGCGTGGCATATGTCATCTTAATTGGAGTGGGCGTCTGCGGGGATCAGACAAATGTGGCACAAAACAATGAAGTGAAGGCAGTCATGCAAACACTCAAATGATAAAACGTCTACAAGGTTTATTATTTCCTGTGAGCCCAGTGACAGGACGACAGGAGAATTCAATTCGACTCATTTTAAACCTAGCAATGAAAAAATTAAATAGACTTTGCCGGGTACTTTGACTCTTTATTAACCCATCCGCTGTGGTGGAGAGTAACACACGTTCAATAAATCAATAAATAGCAAAATGGCTGGATAATAGGACTTGGTTCCTGATATTTCTTCACTCCAGGCACAGAATAACCTTGCTCATCTCCTTTGACCTTTATGTCAACGCCATTCATTTCACCACTTTCATTTTGTCATGGGTCTGATACACATCACATGACCACAGGATGGAGAGCATATACTGTATAGGAGAGCATCATTTCCACCCTGCTTTAGCCGAAGTTAACCCCACAAAATGAAGAACCTCTACTAGAATCTTCCATGACTACTGGCTGTCAGCTAGCTACTTCCCCATTAGCATGATGCCTTCGATGGAGCAGGACATTTGGGCGGCATCTTTGGGTGTACAGAAATATCCAGACAGCCATTAATAGGTGTGTTTTTCAGTGAATACTTTGATATTATGCCACTTGGTTTAATGAGAACAATTAATTTTGACACTGTGTGACAGCAAAGAATGTTAAAAGGTAACTTTAAACATTGCCTTATGATGGTAAAAGTTTAAGTTTCATTTTTTAGCATTACAAACACTGTTTAACAAAATTAAAGTGAAAGTAAAACTGGTTAAAATGACACTTTCAGTGAGCATCCCTGCTTTCAGCTAATTGCTATTTACATTTAGCATCTGCTATTTGTGGTGTATATGTGTAACATCACATGACCCCTTAAACAGGTTAACGGACTTGGATGCATATGCACATTGATAACCACATTTGAACCTGAACTTGCTTGAATATTATTTTCTTTATCACCGGTATCTTCAGACAAATGTTAAACACAGGTTTATCATTAACTAATCTAGAAATGATATGATACAGTATGTAAACATGAAAAAAAAGAGTCCCCAACGTCTTAGATGGGCATGGTAGCTAGTTCTTGAAGACATCTTAAGTAAAACAAAAGATAATATAGACGTTTAATATATTTACAGCTGCTGTGTCCCCTGTCCGATGCCATTGGGCAGAGGTGGCCAACCAGTCAGAGATGAAGAGACAATTTTTTTACTGTGTTACTGCAAAGAGCCACATCATACCCTTCCTCGCGCATGCGTGCACACACACACACGCACACACAAACACACACACACGCGCGCACTCACACGGGTGCCCACCAGTGCACTCGCGCACATATGCACGCACACCACGATGAGCAACAGTCGGAACGGGCCGAAAATGAACGAAAGCTAAAGACACAAACAAAAAAATATATTTTTTTCCCCACCCATTTTCTCCTTCCACCCCTTGCCGTCGACTTGGGACCAGTTTGCTGGTCGTTGATGATAGGCTGACGTAGTACGTTCTGTGTATTTAGCGCCTTCGTTTGAATGGCCAATGTGTTTGCCAAGGTGTTTTCGACGCTTGTCGTGTGAAAGCCCGGGAGCCGCATTGAACCAGCCAAAGAGCCGCATGTGGCTCACGAGCCGCGGGTTGGCCACCCCTGCCAGGGGCTCCACCAGTGACCTTAAACAGAGGAAAATGTGTTTTGCTGTTTTGTTGGTTGCGCATGACCCCTATTATACTGCTCAATTTTAAAATGCAGTCTTTTCACACTCCACACGTTCAACCCCAGATACCTTTTTTTTTTCAATTTTTCCAAGACTCAGGGTAAAAAAAAAGGGGTCTAGAATTGGCTGGAAATGAATGAGTTAATGGATCCGCCAGAAACATTCCTATAGGTTGCAGCACGTTCAGGTTTCTATGGTTATCGTCCTACTGGTAGAATGTATTCAACTCATCATATTTTGAATCTGTGTGTGTTTCACGCACACGCATACATACGTTGGTTAGTGATACCAACTTCTTATCACATTCTTCATTCCACATTCTCATTTCCTCTCCTATCCCTTCCACTGCTTATCAATCAGGCTACATGACAATCTCCTAATTTATGACACTAACCCCCTCCATATCGTCTATTTCCTATCTGAACCTTTTCTCCCAGTGCCCAGGGCCAAATGAAATACCCTCTCCATTTCTTTGTTGGCATTTTTCTGTTGCATCCCATTCTGCTCCATCCCGCTGCATCAGATTCTGCCTGTCTTCCATCCCTCGCCCCTACACAGATTGAGCATCTAATTTCTCTGAGGAGATGCTGTCACTTGACTGCTCCCGGGGACTAAATGGGCCCAACTCCTCCTCCTCCTCTCTTTCCCCTCCTGCACCCTCTGGGCCCCCACCCCGCTGTACCTTGGTGGGATTATGTGACTCTTAATTCCTTTTCTGCACTCACCTGAAGAGTTTGGCAGGGCATGAAATAGGGGGAGTGCTTCAATGCAAATACAAGTTTGGAGGCTGGGGTTAAGAAGGCAGTTGATGGGAGTGTGCTGCATGATCGTGAACATTCCATCCGCCTGTTTTGAGGGGTGGTCATGTCTCATGCAAATGAGTCACTGCTCACCCTGTCCTATCAACTGCTGGGCCAATGCCACATAAACTAGCACAAACTGACAGTCATGACAGCATCACTCGTCAAGGCAGAACTTCATCACCAGGTTTACACTTGCAAAATCCACGCATTGTGTACTGTATTTCCCCACAAGGTAAATTTACTTGAACTTGAAACTAGATGTTTGAAATCAAATCCGAGTCACATTATTGTTTCCTTATACTGTACCGTATACTGTAAACAAATACACTGGTGTATTCCAAATACTGTTTGGGTAGTTGGGAAGGGCATTCTACAAAAAACTCCTGACTTGATGATTAACTGATTGTTATTATCTTAATATTAACTTTCACAGGAATGTGAGATGTTAGAAGTTTGGGAGAAAAAGTTAGAGAGAGCTGACTTAAATGGTTTAGTCACATCCGGAGGAGCAATCGTGAGTACAGTATATCGCTCGATGGGTATAGAGCTGCCAGGAAAGCTAGCAAGGGGAAGACCTAAGAGAAGGTTGATAGATGTAGTGAGGGAAGACAAGAGGGCAGTTGGTGTTCAAGAGGAGGATGCAGAAGATGGATTTGGATGGAAAAGGAGGACACGCTGTGGCGACCTCTAATGGGACCAGGTAAAAACAGAAAAGAAGAAGAAAAGAGGGGTGTGGGAAACACTGACTGAATTTTCTGAATTAATTTGTGATTAAACAGAATAATGCTGCTCCATTGAACTGAAGTTTTCACTTTGGATTTAGCTCATACTGTAGCTGTCATCATTTTCTTCTTCAGTGATTGCAGACTTGCTGAGGGTGACTTAACAGTGCATCTGCTGGCTGCTGCCAAGTAGTGCACTCCATATTGACTCATTTACTTCATCAACAATTACAATATAGTTCCATGCAATGAAATAATCAACAATGGATGATGTGCACAATGTTTTCTTCATCCACTGACATGGCATTCGTATGACAGTAATTTCAGTCAACTTTTCACAGTGCATTTTTTCTTCCACATGTTTATCTTGTGATCAATACATCCCCTTACTGGAAGCAGCTTCTCATTTTTTCATTGTGCAACCACACTGTGCAATGTGGGCTCTTCACCTGCAATTCCAACCCAGCACGTATTACCATTATTATGGCCAAAGTGAGTCGACCCAATTTGAACAATGTTTCACAACAGCAAGCCAGAATTGCGGGGGCAGCTTGTTCTTCAGAGGAAATTCCAACCATTCATTTTCTATAGCGCTTGTCTTCATTAGAATTGTAGGCGAGCTGAAGCCTATCACTGCTGATTTTCGGGCAGTGGGTACGGTACACCCTGAAATGGTCTCCAGTCACTCGCAGGGCACTTGGAGTTAAACAACCATTCGCATTCACAGCTATGGACAATTTAGAGTCTCCGTTAGCCTAAACCGTGGGTAGGCATCTCCAGTCCTCAAGAGCCACTGTACTGCCTGTTCCGACAAAAGACCCATTTAAAATGATAAAGTTCCTTATCAGGCTTCTACCGAGCTTGCTGATGAGGTGATCATTTGAATCAGGGTTTTGTTTTGTTTTTATCCGTTTGCGTGAATAGTATTTGTTAACCCTCACTGATCAGCTTCTCTTTTTCTCCTCATGCAATCAAATAGTGCTATCTTCTCCAAATGCTCTCAAAAACAAGTGCGGATTAACTGTGTCCTTTATGCTTGTTATGCATATGCACGCTTCACCTGCGGCTATTGTTAATGAATTGTTACAATGGAATGCAAGCAAGCGCAAGACAGGATTCCACAGGTAGCCTCGTTGGTAATTCCATTCATCCATTTTGTATAGTGTTTGTCCTCGCTGGGGTTGCAGGACAGCTGCAGCCTATCCCACCCTGGACTGGTCGCCAGCCAATCACCAGGCACATAGAGACAAACAAGGGTTCATACTCACATTCACCACGATGGACAATTTGGAGCCATAAGTGAACCTAATGGCAGGTATTCACGTTTTTCGAATATGTGAGGAACACAGAGTCACTCGAGAAAACACGCAAGCACGTAGACAACACGCACACTCCATATACAATTGAATAGGTGGAAGCTATACATTTTAATAAGCATAAATATAAATTGAAACCAGGATTTCCTGAATAGAGGCAGAAGTGCTAACCACACTCCGTTGTGGTATCTCATAAGAAATTAAAGTAATTTGCAGCAACAATGTTCTATTTATTATGCTCTATTATAGGTTCTAATTTAAGCCCCGATTTCAGCAGTACTACACACTAACTCGGTTCCGGAAAGTTAAAAAGTGGATAATAGCGTAATAGTAATACAGCGATTTAAACGAAAAAGTTGATGACACACAAAAACGACACATAACATAATGACATCTGATCGCTCCTCACCTGATAAAGCCTCCCTGGAAAAAGCAGAACGACAAGACGTAAAGGATCCGAATGACCTGTGGGAGCATCCTCTGATTCGACAATCTCTCCACGGCCACGCAGAAGAACTTGACTAAAGTGGAATAATGTCGCCAATTAGCAAATCCAGCGTCCGCGGTGCGAGTGTGAGCGAGGGTCGACAGGCATCGTCTGTTTCCTTCCTCGTATTAGCGCGTCTAAGAAGGAGCGTGCCTACAGCCCATGCAGTCTAAGAAGGAGCGTGCCTTTTGGGGGGTGGGAGAAACTTCTTCCTCCTCCTCCCACACGCACTCCAGGGAGACTGAGCACATTCAAGCCGGCGCGGCGTTCTAGCAGGCGGCTGTCAGTCAATCAGCGGCTCGGTGGTCCTCTGGTGCTGGGTGTTGGTGATTTCGGGGAGTTCTTTTATTATTATAAATTATTTTAATCAATCATTAATGCAATGATAAACCGTGAACACACCCAAAACATTGGAAACCGAGAAGAAAATGTACCTGATATTGTTTTGTCTTAATTAGGAGGATGCAGGGGAAGAGGTGAGCTGAGGGAGAATCTGCAAAATACAATAATACATCCGAAAGAAATACAGCAAGTGTATTAATAAATGGTTTCTTGGTGTGACTAAAGTACTAAAGTCGATACCCTGTGATGATTTGTGGTGTTACGTCACCAACGTTAATTCCTATTGGGGGGGGGGTGCCCTATTAAATATTTTCGGTAATCATCATCCATCAAAAATTAGAAAAATATATTTATTTTTACACTTTATTAACCTGAAATCACCAAATCTCCAATGTTTGTATTTGGGTTTTTTTTTTACTTTGAAAGTAAGTAAAGCGAAATCAAACAAAAACAAATAAGTAAGCACAACCGCAGTTTGGCCCAACGCAGTTGCCGTACGAACACGACCAAGCCGATTCGGTAAAGTAAGAGCTGCAGGTTACAACGCTATCCAAGTTGAGCAAAGGTGAAAACAACATTTGACAAATGAAATGACGTAACATTTGTTTTTGTTTGAGTAAAGAACGTTTGTTTTTTTATGGTTGAAAAGAGTGTGGCAGTCAAAAGGAGCACACACGATTGACTGTAGACACGTCTTTATTCCACGACTGCCAACAAGTGGATCTGAACAATTACAAAATTGCGCCAAAGACATTCACATAAACACGCCCCCTACGGTATGCCTGCTGGGTGAGAAACATGGTCCTAGTGTCCGCCACAAGAGAGACATTTTCTGCGAGTGGTTCGCATGTATGGCTTCATGCCATCACTTTTGTTTGAAAAGTAGCACGACGGTGGTCTCTCCTTTCTTTCCAAAGGATACAGTTAAAATTCTTTTTCGTTTCTT
>CAAKHF010002057.1:31351-43726 GCA_901007745.1 Hippocampus kuda | reverse complement strand
ATAGTTCCTAAAAAAAAAAAAAAAAAAAAAAAAGAATGAGCGAAATGTTGACGCGATCCCAGGTAATGTTGCTTTAAGATGAAAATGACACAAAGCCACGAGAAACGGGACCGGAGCCGTGTTTACCTCTCATTCATGAGCTGGTACAGGTTTTTTCTCATGTACTCGAAGACAAAGAAGAGATGGTCATTTTCCCTGATCACCTCTTTCAGTTTTATTACATTGGGGTGGTTTAGTTTCTTCAGCGACTGCACAGACAAAACAAGAGTCATCGGTAACAAAACAAAAAAAAAACATGGAGGGGCCTGCCTTCAACTTTTTTAACTCGCCTTCGTGGCACAAGTCAAATGTCTTTTTTTTTTTGTCATCTCGCAGGCAGCTGAAAAATAGATGGTGGGCCGCAATTGCCCCCCCCCCCCAACCTAATGTCTGGCAACAGAGTATTCAAAATGTATCAAATTCTCACCTTCAACTCCCTCAGATTCATGCACTCCTCCCAAGAATAAAACTTCCTTTTCATCCTGAAAATGACATTTGTTTTTCCAGGATTATTGTTATCAACGCAGCATTGCATACACAACTAAAAATGTACTTCCAATCGATCGCCAATACATTTCGAATGGGTTTCCCTGGGTTGTGAATACAACATATTTGTTGTCTGGGGAAAATAAGATGGGCTCCTTTTAGGTGTCCTAAAGGTGAGCCGGTCTTCGTCCTGTCCCATTTGCTGCTAGACCAGCGCACTTGCATTGCGTCATCATCACCAATAAATGCGGGCGGCTGTTGGCAAACGTTAACCTGTGTTTCCAACAAAACTCACAACAGCTCCGCTTACCTTCACTGGCTAATTGCAAATGCAAACAATCAAATGAAAAGTTGCCATAAGTGATCCTGAGCTGTCACTTTACGCCATTCAGTTTAAGAATGTAACCTTAGGATGAGCCAACATGTTTCACTCTGCCCCCTGTGGCCCCATCTTAAAACTACAGTATACTGTCTGACCTTTTGACATCTTCCAAAAGGTCATATAGCTGCGCTCACCTCTTGATGGCAACCAGCTCGCCGGTCTCATTGCTCTTGCCCAGGATGACACTCCCATAGGTGCCATCCCCCAGCTGTTTGAGTATAGTGTAGCGGTTCATTTTCCACGGACGCCCCCCTCCTTAAAGAAGAACCTTTGCAGTGCAACCCACGCTCACTGTCCTGCAAGGCATGACAACACAATATTATTTATTCAGATTGGCAATCAGCCATTTCCTCTCTTTTAAAAGACTGAAATGCAAGTTGTGCGTTTGTCCTTTACCTGCCTGCCTTCTGAGAAGATTCGACTGTTTGGATGCTGTTTGTTGGGAATCCCCCTCTCAGCTAAACAAGAGATAAGCCTTTGACCGCAAACAACAATCCCCAGTGAGGGGAAATGGATTTAGTTGACATGTGGTTCGGAATGTGTGCCAGGAAACAACCTCAGAGGAGAAGCTTGGTAGTTCTGAGTGCGGCAAGCTCTAAAACGGGAGCAGGTTGTAGGTGGGGCATCTTAAAGGTTCTTAGATTGCACCCACTTTCAATAAATCACATTTGAACTCAAATTTGTATTAAAACAAAGCCGATTTACTGTACCAGTACATCGATTGTCCAGTGGGTGGCGATGATGCACCTCAACCGAAAGGATTCCACAACCAAAAGCTGCGGCGGCGAAGAGCGGTAAAACCAGCAAGGAATCGTTCGATTGCTTTGGGCTGCCGACGTCGTCCTAACCCGGAAGTTGTTGTTGTTGTTGATGTTGGTGACCAGCTGCCTCGCTTCTGCTTGTCAACCCACCGTAGCGCACACACGCAACAATGAGTGAAGCACAAAACGGGGACTTGCGGGATCCTATTTCGGTTCACAACTTTTCGGAGCGATTTATGGAGCAGACGGTTCACTTTCACGTCATGAAGCTCAGCGGCGCCTTTTTCATCTGGGTTGGCTCGAGTGCACTTCTGTCCAACTTGGCGGTTTCAATGAGCAGCAAATACGTGAGTCCAAAGCGGATCGTCAACACGTGCCAATGACTTGGCATCACTTGCTTCTCTAGGGGAAGAAAAAGCTCGTCAGAAAATGTCGTCACACTAAATGTGTTTTCCTCTTTGAATGTAATGCAAGTGATCACGAAGGTGCCAACGATGAAGTGATCTGATCTCATGTTTTCCTTTGTGACCGCACAAAGCCCCCCCCCCCTTTTTTTTGGATTGCTCCCTTGTTCACTTCGTTGCCTACTCAAACGAAATGAATAAGTTCAGACCTAAACTTTCTGCTCAACACCACGATGGGCCAAATCTTAACCCTCTATTAAATTCTACATTGTGCATTAGAATTTCTAATGTTTTTACTTGGGGGGGGGGGGAGTATCTGCCAGGCGAAAATGAAACTGAGTGAAAACATTTTAACATGAAATTTGTTTCACGACAGTTGAACCCCGTGTTGTCTTTTGCGCAGGACTCAATGCCATTATCTACGTTAGTGATGGGGGACCCTTCAGATACTGCTCCAAATTCTTTGGCACAGAGATTAGGTATTAAATGGATTCTTCTTTTATTTCATACAAAGGTGTGATAGTTATTAGCGCATTATTCCGAGAATGTTTGTTTTCACACTGAAATGAACTCTCCATGACGGTATGCTACACGATTGTGTCAAACTAATCTATAAATAGTTCAGGTCTGAATCTGGACCACAATTGATGATCTTAAGTGACGATCATTTTCAGATGAAGTCACATAAGAAGATTTACCAAAATGAGTTTCCACTTTCATGTTTGCACAACGCAAACTCACTCAAATGTGTTAAAACAGAATGTGGAAAGAAAAAAATGAACATAGAGTCTTGAATGTACTAATTGTGTGTTTCTGTCTCGTTTTGCAGCAAAGAAGACCAAAAAGCAAGTCTTTGTTAGTTACAGTCTTCCAATGACCGACTCCAGTCTCTCTCTGCTCGTGGAAAACCGAATCAAAAAGGAGCTTGAGCTTCACCCAGGGAAATTTTGATTTTTCACTGAGCTTCTTTTGTATGCCACTGTGGATGTCCACGGACCGTAACCGCAGGTTGTTCTCTCATCTCATGTGTTGCACTGACATCCACCACACACGATGACATCCAATGTTCTTTTATTGACACAATAAATTAGGTGATTTTATTATCAAAACATGTAAGCCTATGGCTTTTGGTAGAAATGCATCATTAAAAAATAAGACTTAAAAAACAGTTTTGGTGGCTGGGTTGTGTGTTGTTTTTCTTTTTTGCCCCTTTCCAAAATACAATACATGCTAAAGAAGTACAAGGAAGATGTTGGATCCTACAATTCTGTCTGTAGTAGTGAGACAAAATATTTTAATGTCACTATATAAGGTGCTTCGACTATAACAACTGTCAGGTGTATCACACATAATTCTTGAATGGAACATGAACACTAAAGTATCCTAACAACAGCCAACCCTGTTTTAGGCAAACTGCTCTACTCTAATCATCACTTGCCTTGATTTTTGTCATTGTGCTTTTTTGGCTAGTTTATCATAGGAGCAGGACTACATTGTTACCACGGTACAGGGGACACAGTGTGAGACATGGAACAGGACATTTGCAAGTGAAATTGGGCAGCATGACAAAATATCGAAAACAACGGATAAAGCCATTACAAGTGTTGAGACGCATCATCAGACTTACTCGAAGAAAACTTCAAAGTCCATTCAACGCTCCCGTCTTTTTAGCATTAGCTGCAGTCTCTAATGGGTGCACACGCATACACGGGTGTGCCAAGGTCTCCGGTTGCTTACGCAACCATCATACACCTTCACCAACCACTGTCATGCTTACTTTTAAAATCAGCGTCTACACTGACTTGGGCTCGGAGGATAAAGTGCCACCGTTAAGAAAAATAACACGTAGGACTTTGTGCCCGTTCATTCCAAAACAGTGATCGTGGTTGAGCCGATCCCTAGCTCTGCAATGTGTTGGCTGAAAAACACAGATGCTTGATTGTGTCTCTCGACTTGCAGTTAGCGATTGGAAAATGGAGCTTCAAATTTGCTTCATGAACCAGTTGTTATATTTTTTGACTCCTCCAGGTGGCACTCTCTGTTCAACATTGAGCTGATAGCACATTTCTAAAACCCCTTAATTCCACCAACGGTGCCACAGAGAGGAGTCAAAAAATGCAACTGGTTCATGAAGCAACTTTGAAGCTTCATCTTCCCATCACTATTTGTAGTGCATAATAACAATTAGAAGACGGCAACCGCTGCTTCATTTGCCTTCATCAGCTCCTCTGACCTGGGAAAAAGCCTCAAAGAACAGAGTCGAGAGCAGCGCACCGCAGGAGACTTTTGAGAAATACAAGTCATGTCAAATATTTTGGCAATTCTTGAATGACAATTTTTACGACAAGTGACAAATTTACCTTGATCAACATCATCTGGTTCCTAACAAAAGTGGTTGAATCCCAAGTTCAAAATGGCCTTCCAGTCCTGCTCATCGCCGAGGAAGTCAGTGCACTTGTGCTCAAACGCCATTGGCCATCGCGTGGTTGCCAATCGCCTCGCCACCGGTCGCCAAGGAGTAGGAGGCGGGTACCGCTGCCAGAGCGGTGGCCGCCGCTACGGTAGCGCCGCCCGTGGCGGACAGGTGAAGCGGGGTGTCGTGGACGCGCGAGTAGTCCCTGTCGCTCTTGGCCAGAAGAAGGTGCTGCTCGCCCGGATGGAGCAAGGTTTGGCGGGTGAACGTCTCTCCGTCGGCCAGGGTCTCGGGCAGCGGCTGGCCGCGCGGCTCGGGGAGCAGCAGCAGGCAGATGATGCACAGCAGCGTGCAGCAAGCGAAGATCACGTGATGCAGGAAGTAGCCCTTCTGGTTGTGCAACTCCATGATGGGCGCCGTCAGCATGCCGAAGCCGGCGCTGGCCAAGACCAGACCCAGACCTCCACCCCTGATCCACGACAAGAGCATTTACTAAACACGTGCATCCTTCCAATTTCGTCACGAGGTTCATGGCGAGGTGACTCGTTCAAGTTCACACCTACAGTCAAAATGGAGTCTTTGGTGAAGACCCATGCCACCTAATTTGAAAATGGTCATCGCTCAGGCAATGAACAACATTTGACTTACAGTAAATAAAGAGTGCATCATTTTCAGTTATGGCGCTCACTCATGCGTGTATTGTGCGTGCAATAAAAAGTAGGGTGATAAACCTGATTCCTAACGCCCTATTATTTACTAAAGGCACAAATGGCTTCAGATGTTAGAAAGCGCTGAACAATTGACTGGATGTCCATTGTTGTGGTTGTACTTTGCAAAGGTCTAGCGAGAGCAGAGGAGGGGACTGAGGACACATCCCTGAGGTGTCCCCACATTCGGAATGAGAGTGTTGTTTCCCATCCTGACACCATGGGGTCAGTTGGTGAGAAAGGTAGCATGGGCCTAATATTTGAATTCTGCCATACGCCTCAATGAAGGAACCAAAATATTCATATTGCAACCTGCAACCACACTGACACATGGAAAATTATTGGACCCATCCCTCTAATTTCATTTCTTTATATTGTGCAATCGGTGCACTGAATTTGTACCACTCATTCATTTCAATTCCAAAATGAGTGACTCTTAAACGGAATGAACCGCGACAGTAAGAAGAGGGCCCCGCCCTCGCCGATCTCTTGATAGTGTCCTCATGATGGTCGAGCGTTACCTGATGACTGTCGGTGTGATTTCAGCGCAAAAGAAAATGCTGAGGGTGCTGACAGCATGAGACGAGAACATGCCAATGATGGAGAAGGCCACAGAGAATTTCCTCTTCAGACTGTCCCGCAGAACTGCTCCAAAAAGAACGAAAAGGCAGGTAAGAAAAAACAACAATCGTCCGATGTGACCAAACGCAAAGTTGCATCGTACCTGTGTCATAGCGAAGGCTGTACTTTCCAATCACTGGATGGCATCCGTGGGTGGCATGTGGGGGCAGAAAAGAAAAGATGCTATTGGTGAAAAAAAAAATGCTACTTGGCAGCTGTGACACAAGCAACAAGCACATCCCTTCAAACCTATTCAGGTTTCATTGATTGCATCTCCCCTGTGGAAACGCATTCCTACCGTATTACATGTGAGGGTTCAGAATGAACTCATTGATCTGATGCGAGCCAAGGGTGCCCAATATTTTTGCGAATGGAAGCGTGGAAGACGAACGAGGACAACGACCTTTGACCCGGTCAATAAAACTAGGAACATTTATCACACAAGTAATCATGATTAACGATGAAAGAAAAACGGGGAGATGTCGCATCATCTTACAATAATAACCAACTCACAATTCAGCAAGCCCAGCTGCAGGAGCGAGGCGAGGGCCGTGATGATCATGAAGGTAAGAAGGCCTCCGCGTCGGCCCATCAGCCCGACCATGGGGCACAGTGCCACGCACGTCGCCACGGCGATGCCCGCCATGGTGTAGTAGTCCGTGTGGCACAAAGCGGTGGGCTGGGCTTCCGGATCCATCAGACTTCGAGCGAAGCAGTGGTGTATCCCGTAGCCCGTCAGCCTGAAAAGAGGCACACAAATAAGGAATGCGCAAGAGCTGACGTCTGTCCGTCCGTCCATCCATCCATCCATTTTCCGATCCGCTGATGCTCAGGAGGGTCGTGGGCGTGCCGGAGCCTATCCCATGGCGCACGTCCACCGGGCAAAGCAGATCAGATGTGAGCGTCAAAAGACACTTACGAGTTGACACACAGCACCACGATGTTTTTCCACAGGTTCCTGGTGCTCATCATCTTCACGATGCAGGTCCGCTGGGGTTTCTTGTGCAGCTCCTGCTCCAGCTCTGCTGGAAAACAGGACACACCAGCGCCTTGAGACGCCTTCGCGAGACTATTGTCATGTCACGACTTGAAATACAAACAGGATGCCATCAAGGGTGTGTTTCTGCTCCAATTGTACTGCGCTTGACGACCTTCCCGACTTTGTTACAGTATATCTGGAATGTAACTTTTTTCATGTCCCACAGAAAGTTTGGGGATTTTTGTCAATGCATTCCAGAGAAAGGAAAAAAATAATGTATGACAAAGAAAGACGAAAAAAAATGGAGATATTTTTCACCTGAAAGAACTCTGCTGGGTTCAGTCGCCATGTCAACTTGGTTCCTTCTTGCAATGCGCAGCATCATCGCTTTTGAGCGTCTGTAGTGCTGGGTGGTCAACAGCCAGCGGAACGATTCGGGAAAAATCCTGCAATCGCAAATATGTGCAAACAGCGATGATGTCAAAGGTCACCTTTTGCCAACGCGACAAGATTGCTCCCTGCAATGTGCGCGTTGTCCCGAGGAAGAGTTTCGGTGAACTCACCACACGTAGGGCAGCATCAACACGAAAGGACTGATGATTACGATCTGCAGGACCTGCCAGTCATCTCGGTCCGGCCAGTTGCGGCACAAAGCGGCCACCCCGGGCATCAGTAGCTGCCCTCCGACCATCAGGAAACTGGCCACCATGGTCATGGAGAAACGCCAGGCCGGCAAGCAAAGTTCGACCCCTAAAATGAAGAGAGCAGGGGAAAAAAAAATCACGTGGAACAGGAAAAAATAAATAAATAAATCTTTGGACAAAAAAATGCCTTGAAGCTTTTCAACAGCTAAAAAAAATATGAAGAGGGGTAGCTGTATTGTTTTAGGTGCTTATCTATGGCAATGCTAAGCTAGGAGGGGCAATAGCATGACTTTATTCCGTGTGTATGTACGTCAAGGAAACCGATCCGCTTGCAATTACGACAAGGGAACTGGGAATGACAAAAGAAAAGGTCTTTTTCTTCTCATGTTCTGTCTTGCTGGAACACATTTTGGCATTGACGAAAAAGTCAACCTCAAGAAAACTGGTTGAGAAACGTTACGACTTCATTTCAATGTCCACGTAGTGCCTTTGATGGGAGCCTGGCCCCTTCCAACATGGCTGCCATTTGGCATCTTGGTTAGCGCATCGTCTTGGAAGACGTTTCGCTGCTCGTCTGAGTGTGCTTCATCGGCTCATGCGACGAACACTCAAAATCTCTGAGAACAACAACACTGTGGTGGTTTCAACTGCCGCCAGCTCGATTGGGATATTGCACCCACACGAACACACTCAACCCACACAACAATGGCACAGAGCTTTTGTTCTGAGAAGCAGAATGGTCGTAGTTGTGCTGATTATGTCAGTGCCCCCCTCCCCGCCCCCACACCCCGCGTATGGGCTCATCCTGGTATCGCCTCGCTCTCATACCGACCACTTAAATGTCTCACCCCATCCCTCATGATGCCTCCTCCTCCTCCCCCTTTTTCCTCCCCCTGATTCATTCACCAGGGCCTCCCCTGTCTTGGCAAATGAAACAAACAGTTGGCGCAAACAGAAACTGGAGTGAGAGTTGGGGCCACATGCGCTGACTTTGTGTCAGTTGTTACTTGCTCGCAGACTTCGCTGGGAGCACGAGAACGGCCTTCGAGAGACAGCTCACCACTGTTGGATGACGGAGCTGTCCAGAAATGCGTAGAGTGGTAACTATTTAATAAAGGACTTAACCAGTAGGGGGCAGCATTAGAGTCCGATTTGAATGGGGATGTGACAGGCTTTCTCTCCTGGAGCACAACTCTCTGACAGTAGGTGAGTTGAAATGAGAATGATCGCCACGGAGCACGGTGGCCTCAAGATTAGTTGAAAAACAAACACGGGGAGGAAGAGCTCCCACCAGGATGGCCCTGCAAGGTGCTCTATGAGCACCTGATAAACACGTCCCAAATGGCCGCCACGCGCAAATATGCACAAAGAACCCCGACCGCATCGGCATATTTGGGCCGATGAGACTTCATTGTGGACTGCATGCTGCAGCGAGACAACCAAATGATGAAAGCTTTGAAAGGAAGCTCCGGAAAATAAGCGAGCGTGTGTGTGCTAATAATAACATGGTTGAGCGGGGAAAAGAGAAGGCAATGAATCCGAGGGAGGGGCTGGAGACGGAAGATTTCAGTGACAATACATTTCAAATTAGGATTCGGTGTTTCTGTTGGGAGAAAGAATGAAATGAGGTTGTCAAATGAGGGAGAGCAAACCGTTTGGGTGTTTACACGGCTGCGATAACGCGAATGACTCTGTTCTAATTGCACAAACAGTTTTTCGTATTTTGTACAATTTGTGTTTTTTAGTGATGGGCTGTCATCTGAGTGAGGCAGACTGCCCGCTGCCTCACTTCATATCATGTCCATGTAGTTGAACAGGAAATTCCCAAATTCAAAATTTGGACGATGAAATGATTGGATTCAAAATGAAACAGAGCATAGGAATAAAATTTAAAATATTTTGATCTTATCATTACTGGTTTTACTTTTTTGTGATCGAGGTGAGGCTTTACTTCCCTGGCCTCTCCTCACCGCACGTCGCAGTGCCAGTCAATCACAGAGCACGTAAGAGACAAGCACTGACACGGTGGGATTGAAAGCATGCAGGAGAGACAGAAGTCAAGCAAAAAAAAAAACAAAACAAACAAACAAAAAAAAAACACCCATGGCTATATTTGAATAGAAATGATCACGCTATATTTTGTTCCGCTCTTCCTTCCCATCCCGGTGCACATCCTGCATGAGCGATCACAGAGGCGAAACGGAAACGCGGCGGTGAGGCGACAGAGCCAAAAAGCAGACAGGTGTCAAAGGCGTGTAC
Organism: Hippocampus kuda; assembly: GCA_901007745.1. NCBI lineage: Eukaryota > Metazoa > Chordata > Actinopteri > Syngnathiformes > Syngnathidae > Hippocampus > Hippocampus kuda. Next base: position 34,031 of record CAAKHF010002057.1, on the reverse strand, counting down.
TTACTGAGCACGTAGAGAGAGAGCGCGAGGCCCGCCAAGCAGAAACCCTCAAAGAAGCGCAAGGTGCTGAACATGGTGACATTTATAGAGAAGGCAACACTCAAACCAAACACCAGCATGAAGAGCACAGAGAGAATCAACACCGGGTGTCGACCGAACCTTGGAAGCAGAGAGAAGAAGAAAAACAAAGTCGAGACAAAGTGTTGAAAAACGGCCACCGACCGCCAACGGAAGCTAATTGCCCGGCAACGAGGCAAATACGGGCCATTGTTTGCTCCAGACTATGTGGACTTCCTAGTTTGGGGCCAGGGGGGGTCCTTTTGGTCAGTAGGTCAAGTGAAGCTATTTCTTTACATGGTTTCCATAGTTACTGATCCAAGACACAATGTGTCTCCCCCCCCCCCCCATGAGGCAGCTCAGCTGCTGCTCTGGGTGCAGACCAGGCCAGTGCATGCAATTATTTGACATAAAGGGCCAGTTCACTTTCCGCTGGAATCAAATCTAACGCAGGGATGAACGATGGAATCAAAAGCAAATGAAACAGCAATTTTCTCGGTGCCCCATTTGTGACACGCCTTTTTTTGGGGGCTTTCAAACCAAAGTCTTGACAACTCAAGAAGAAATTTGATGTATTCATCTGGCTACATGTAAATTCTTGTCTTCTAACCAATTTTCATATTTGGTACTTTGACCCCCAGCTGGCTCAGCTGCTCTCTCGCCGAGTCAAACGGACAATATCCCATCTCCCAATTTGACCTTCATTTCCTGGGCTCAAAATACTTGAAGGGCTTTTGTCATTTAGATGCCAACTATTCATTCCTAATTAATACAAGCTTTTGTCATGTAAAAAAAGAGAGAGAGAGAGAGAGAGAAAAAAAGAAAAGCATCGGACAGGAAAGGAACATACCAGTCGGCCATCACACCCATCACTAGGTAGCCAAATATTGAGCCCACGAGCAATGAAAATTTGGCAATATGGACCTTCCAGGCGGAGTCGCACACCAAGTTCCACTGTCAACACACACAAAGCAAAAACAAAAACATATCAGAAAGGACACTTTTCAGGTTTCGAGTACGACAAGCACCCATTTCAAAACGGACAATCAATTGCAGCGGCGAAAGCGTTTCATGTCACATCCAATGACAACACAGTTGAAAATATGTTACGATGGCCGCGAGCATAGGAAAACATTTGGATAACATTTCTGAATTGAACATTTTCAAAATTGAGAAAGAACACACGAAGCGGCGCTTGTGAACGTCAAACAAGGACGCGTGTGTCGAAAAAAAATAAAAGAAAGAAAGAACCGTGTGTGTGAAATGAGTGTTGGGCTTGAACAGAGATTTACACACGACGCCACCGACGCGGCCAAGCAGCTACAGAGACGCAAAAGGGGACGAAGTGAAAGGCCGACACTTGGGACTGTTTGTATTTTGCATCGGTTTTATGCCGCAGGCGATGATCACACCCGTTTTGGTGCCAGGAAAGTTTCAACGGTTTGAAGTTATTTTGCTCGGCTGAACTTGACGTTGTTTGGCCAACTGAGGTTTGATCGTCTTCATCTTTGCATCAATTGGAAACAAATCACTGCGGCCACTCAAGTCCTTCTCAAGTCTCATTGCAGGAGGATCTCGCGCCATCTGACAAGCAAAATACTGCGGGGAAAAAAAAACCATACTCTCGCAAGATGCAAATAGTGCAGATGAGCACATTTTATCAGGGCGCGCGCGTGCGCACACACTCTCGAGCTCGGATTGAGGTCAGTGGGTGAGCGCCGTTTGTATTTGCGTCGGATGCTACTTTCGCCTTGGCACAAGGCAGTGACGATGAAGCAAGCCCTGTCACGCTCGACAGAAATGAGGTTTTTTCCTTCCCCCGGTGGAATATTTGGGGGCCCGTGTGGTGCTCTCCCGTTACCTTGGTAACCACATTCTGGCTAAGTCCCGTGTGCAGCTCCAGCGTCCTCTCCTCGCAGGCGCACGGCAGACCGCCGCCGCCGTCTTCAGCCCCGCTGGCGTTGACTTGCGGCTGAAGCGCCGGCACGTCGTCGTTGGGCGCCGCGGTCCACTGGCTGCCGTTCGCCGAAGGTTGCAAACATGCGCCGTTGGGCTGCGCCAGCAGGAAATAATCCGAGAACTGGCTAAAGCCGATGAACAATGCCGGGATCCAGGTCAGGACCACGAGCTGCTTCTGGTGCCTGCCGAACCCCCCCAGGGACGGCAGAACCGAGGCGTCGACGTGCGGCAGCAGCCTCGGCGCCGGCTGATCGAGCGGCGCGAGGCCGTTCTCGGGCGGCTGCGGGCGACCGGCTGCCATCGCTGCCCGGCCCCACGAAGCAGCTGGCCGCGACAGCCCCCCCCCCCCTCTCTCTTCAAGCCCCGTCGGACACAAAAGGGGCTCACGTCGCAGATCAATCCGGACCGTAGCAAAAGCAACAACAACAACAAAAAGATCCCCACCCACCCCCACCCCCCAAAAAAGCGGGTCTGTGGCGTAAGCGCGAATCACATTGCAGTTGTCCTCGTGTCCTCCGCGAGGGGTCCTGAAGCCAAGTCCGGGTGCAGAGGTTGTTTCAGAGCGCTGGGGGGAATCTCCCCGAGAGGAACGGGCTGCTCGGGCGAGCGCGGGCTTTGTGTTGCGCGCGTGCACCTCCCGCGGTGGGATCCATCCACGTGGAGC
>CAAKHF010002057.1:4555-22560 GCA_901007745.1 Hippocampus kuda | reverse complement strand
GGGGGGGGGGGGGGGGGGGGGGGGAAATGTCATCATGGCCGCGTGCAACGTTTTGTCAAGGCGCGATTTGTTTGTATGCGCGCAGTTTAAAAAAAAAAAAAACAAAAAAAACCACACACACACACACACAAGCGACGAGATTCTTTCTTTGCTTTGCAGCGGCCTCACTGACATCCATCAGAGGGCCGTGTCACTTCAAGCGCAGTGCCAGGAGGACCTGAGGCGAGCCGAGTTTGCACTACAGTCTGTGAGTCAATGCACAGCTTTTCATCCCGACCTTTTTTTATTTTTAGAAACCTGTCAAAAATCAGTTTGACCAAGCCTACTTTGTCAAGCCCAACTTATTATTCAGCCAATGTGAATTTTTTTAAATGAATACATTTTGTGTTAGTGGTGTGAAAAGCTGAATGCAAAATTATGTGTTGACTAAAATATTATCCAAACCCCCCTCCCCCATCTAAATTAGAAACGACAACAATTGATACATCCTAAAATGCTTTGACATTTAAGGAGAAAAAAAAAAAATCTCTCCCAAGACACCCGTCAAGAATGAATGTGCAGGAAAGAGTGGCCTCTAGCGGCCAAGTCGCAGATTACAACTCATTCATCCCGCCCCGAGGAAGAAACTAAAAATATTTGCCCTCATGAGTGTTTTTCTTTGCCATAACGTTTACTTTTTTTTTTTCTTGGTGCTTCTTCAGAGATTTCTATTGTTTCTATGCAAGTGAGATTCTTGGGATAAATGTTAATGCATTGCACTTTCACATTTCAATGTTGCATGTCAGGGAGGTAATATGGCTGATGCAGAGCAGCACATGCTGAGGGCAAAAGACACGATTGACCAACTGAAGACCTACGCAATGGACCTGAGGCAGATGGGACAGCCGAGTGACAACGTTGTCAGAACGTAAGCAAGCATTTTCAATTGAATCTTTTTTTTGGGGGGGGAAAAAAGAGTATTTATTTCGCTAAAAATGGAATTCTATATCTTATATTAAAAATGAAGAGACTTGTAAACAATGTTGCGACTTTTGGCGTGTGCCATCAGACCTGACCTGACCCAAACCAAAGATAGAAATGTTGGGTTAGAAATCTTTTGTAGTTCAAACAAGGTACTGGAAACCATTCAAAACACATGCCGTGTACTTGTACGGTACTGCAAACTACACCAAAATAATTCTTGTGTGGTTGATGGAATACTTGCCCAACATTGTTCATCAGACCTGAGCATTGGAATTAGCAGTAGCATTTTAGTCCATCGGTTCGCGCTGGGGGCGTGCAACTCTTCAATAAAAGATGATTCAGGGCGCGATACGATTCAAGGATGCTCCAGTGGAACGATTCAAGTCGAGGTGGTTAAGATTCCGTTGGAGATGGTCCGCCTCGAGTGGCGAAGATGCAATGAGCTCCGATCCAAAGCATTCGAAAGCGCTGCCGCTAAGAACTACCTGGTGCTGCAAACACGCCAGCAGAACACACGTGGGCTTGGACAGTAGCCGCAGGCAATTGCAAGTATTCCCAGGCGTCCCGCTTCTCCATTTCTATCCAGTTGGGAGATTTGTAACGATCAGCTGAAGGGGGTCCACTTGGCCATGGCTGGCTCTTTGCAAAAGAGGAGGAGTGTGAAAGCAAGCTCTGGTTCTTGGGAGGAGCCGGGGAGGAGCTTCCAAGACGCCGTGGCCTGGATTGCGCAGCAAAAGGTGGGCACAGTCACCGGACCCTGACAGACGACTCGCAGAAAATGTTGCGTCGGGATTCACGTGGGCGCATGGTTTTTGCAAAACTCGCAGGTGCAAAGATGAACACTGTGCTGATGCTTTGTTTTGTTTTTCGGACAGCGTCTGATTGAAACTACATACTGGGGAGAAGACCCCGCTGGCATCGAGAAGAACCTCATCAGCCACCAGAGGTTTCACAACTCGCTCCAGAACAGCCCGCAAGTGGACCGAGCCCGGAGTGACCTGGTGGGTCATATTGTTGTCACTATTCCAAACCTTGCCCATCGTAGAACCAGCAAAACCATCTGGTCCCTCCGATATCGACAGTCGCTTCTCCTTAAATAGTCAACGTTTCCATCCGTGTGAGCGTTCGTACAAGCTCCCTGAGCATCTCTCGGGCCACAGCGAGCAACATCAGACACGCGCACGACGACCAAAGCGGTCTCACACCCGTCCAAAACCTGAGATCCAAAAAGCGGACATGATGTCCATAAGTAAGCACAAAATTCCAGCCGCTAAAAGCCATTGACTTCTCGCTGAATATCATCCGCCAGGTTAAGAAAGGAGACAAAGGAAACCTTCATGCTTTGGACCAGGAGTGGGACAGTCTTAAGGTGAGCCAAATGCCAGTGAGGTCTCTTGGCGGTGGCGAGCGCGTTCGTGAATCTCCCGATCTCGCCATCTGTGGCTGCAGCAAATGTCATTTGCGCGGATGCGGCGGCTGGAAGACCTGCAGCAGATTATTCAGGAACTCTCCAAAGAGATCATGTGGGTCAACGACAAGGAAGAAGAGGAGTTGATCTTTGATTGGAGTGAAAAGAACCTCGACCAGTACATCCCCCGGAAGCAAGAGAGCTATTCCGTTCGTATCAACACGCGCACATTGCAACACAACACCTGGAAAGGAGAAGGCGTAGCATTTTCGTGGAATTCAATTCCAAGACACAAAGGCCTTTTATGAAGGGCGGCGAGTCTCGTTAGGAGCAATTACATGGGTCAGGTGACTTGTTGGCAGCGTACCCATTCGTCCAATTAGCCGGCTAAACCGCCAAACGTTCTGCGCTCCGCAGAAACTGATGAGTGCCCTAGAGGAGAAAGAAAAGCACCTGAATAAGCTGAAGGTGAGAGTGGATACCCTGCTGAAGAACAAGCACCCGGCGTCGGACAAGATCGAGGTCTGCTCTGTCTCATATGAAAGCCGTTCCAACCGATGGCCCGCCGGCTCCGGTTTGTGGCGCCCGCAACCTCGCTGACGCCATCGGCGTATGTTTTGTTTTCCAGGCATACAGGGACACGCTGCAGACTCAGTGGAGTTGGCTCCTTCAAATTACCAAGTGCATTGATGTGCATCTGAAGGAGAATGCGGCATACAACCAGGTCATTCTCCAAAACTCTTAAGCTCGAACCGCGTAGGAGTTCACGGTCGAGAATAATCGGGCTCTACCCTCAACTGGTTGGACGACATGTTAATGACTCGTTATTTTCAGGCCGGGTTTGTCTTGCAGCCTTTGTAGATTGCATGCAACTGTGTAACTGTACCAAAGAAAACGTTTGTTGGCACTTAACGAGACATGAACACACACAAAAAAAATCGAAGAAAAGGAAGGCACGGCGTCCGCAGCAGCCAAAGCCATCCGTCGCTCTTTCCAAATGTGGCCAAACAAACCGTTTAATGATGAGCAACTTCCGCTATGTTAGATACGCCATTTCATTTGTATTGTACGCCTCCCTTTTTTTTTTTTTTTTTTAGTTTTTTAAGGAGGCTAATGAGACATTCAGAGCCCTCCAGGGGCAACAGGAATCCATTCGGAAAACATTCACCTGTGACAAGAACACTCCACTGGAGAACCTGCTGGAGCTGCTCAAGGGATTGGAGGTACAGTTTAAAAAAAAAACAACATTTTTTTTTTGTTTACAACAATAAAAGATGACCGGAAGTAAAATTGCTGAATATGAAATTGACAGTATGCGTGACGCCGCCAGTGTTAGGCACCGTTGTTAGTGGAGCAGATCGCAAATTGCTTGTCATTGAGGGGATTGAGATCGTTTGCAAAGGTTTTTTTCTGTCTCACTGTAAATATTTATCATTTTATTTTGAAGAGGGAGCGAGAGACGTTAAGAGATCAGAAGAGGCAAGTTCAGCATCTCGTGAACAAGTCCAAGAGCATCGTCAGACTGAGATCCAGAAACCCAGAAGAGAAGAGCAGCCGACCTGTGATCGTCAAAGCCCTGTGTGACTTCAAACAAGACCAGGTCAATGTCCGGACACTTGAGTCTCAAACATGTCCCCACTTTGAAGACTTCACACACTTGCGCAACCACACTCACGCTCTCGGAAATACGTGAAGGTTTGTCAACTGATTTGTACAGGTTGGAGGTGGACTCAACTGTATTTCTACCGCACTTTAAAACGACCACCGCTGTATGCAAAGTGCCGTACGTGGAGCCAAAAGAATTCAGACAAAAGAAATTAATAACCAGGACAGTAGGAAGCACAAAAAACAGTCAAATTAAAATCGAGTCTCATGCCGAGTCAAAAGCCAAAGAATAAAAATGAGTTTGAAAGATGGGGAGTGGGGGGGGGTGATGTGACAAAGGCTTTAAGGACTGTACTGTATCTCCAAGTGTCATTTATATCAAATAGAAATGAAAGCCAATCTATGTCGGTCGTTCAAGATGGGGCAATTGTGTTTGGTCTTGAAACTGCAGAAGGTGATCTGTAAGGGTGACGAGGCCATCTTGAAGGACAACAGTCAGCGCAGCAAGTGGGCTGTTACGGGCCCGGGCGGCTTGGATATGGTGATCCCGTCTGTGTGCTTGATCCTGCCTCCTCCCAATCCACTCAGCATCAATCTGGCTATCAAGTAAGTGAAACACATACGCCCCCTTTTCCAGCAAGCGGGATGGGACAGGATAGGTTTTTTGTTGTTTTTTTTGGAAAGTTGTCTGAAAATATCCCAATTGCAACATACACGTTGCAGTATTCGGGTGAGTTTGTGTTATAAACACACTGTTGCCGAATGAACTATTTTCATGTTTGTTTGTTTTTTTTTTGTCAAAACATCCCAAAATAGGAGTATTGACAAACAAACAAAAATAGATCTTCATGATTTATTAACATGTTGAAGGCGCTAACTTGTCCATATTGAATATTCCAAATTCAATGTTTTTGTTTGTTACTTATATGCAGATGATAGTTACTTATACCCATAGCACAATACTGCTTTTTATTGCTTTTATTGTCCATAGAGGGCACCAACCTAAATAAGTAAATAGAAACTATATACGTATGGATAGGTCTGACGCCACTGAACATTTTGAGTGGTCGCAAGAAAAAAAAATATTCAGAAATGACTTTGATATTACACTTTAAAGCCACCATTCCATTATGGAGCCTTTTTTCCGATGTGTTGTTAAAAAAAGTCAACGCAGAAGGGTAAAGCAAAAACACGATGGATTTCTGTCCGTCCAACAGAAACGAGCAGTGCTATGAGTCCATCATGTCTTTCTGGAACCAGTTGTACATCAACGTGAAGAGTCTCATCGCCTGGCACTACTGCCTTCTGGATATCGAACGCATCAACTCGCTCACCATCTCCATGGTAGGTGATGATGAATCTCTCTTTCATAGCAATTTGATTTGACTTTTATTTCAGACAGCAAATCTATCAGTCATCCGATGAGAGCGCAATCGCTGCATCGTTCGGGGTGGACATGTTCGCCCCAGTTCCATGTTTGCAAATCCACGAGTATACCGCGACTCATCTGTACACTGACAGTCTACATGCCGTCTTCTAAAATGTACAAAAAGCAACCCGAGAATGATAAAAGGCACATCGCGCATCTCATGTGAAACAGTTTCGGATGTTTGCAGTTCCCTCCACGGTCTGACTTGTGTTGTTGTTTTCCCCTCGGCCGCGCCTCAAGTTAGTTTTCCTTCTTTTCAGCTGGCTCGGATGAATCCCGAGGAGTACTCGCAGTTTATCAACAGCCTGGAGACTCACTATGAAGAGTTCAAACGGAGTTGCCAAGGCTCCCAGATGTTTGCTGAAAATGACAAGAGGGGCATCGAGAGCCAGTTCAACGCGGCTCAGGCCTACTACGGGACCCTCGTGGTGCAGTTGCCCACTTACCGTGAGTCACGCATGCTTGTTCAAGTCATCAAATGTTCCTCTTTCAATCACCACACTTCAATGTTGTAGTTTGCTGGTGACAACTGCAGTATTTTCAACGTAAATAGACCGTCAGGATTTGTTTTTTTTTCCCCATCACAGCCAATACGATGCACATGGTGCAATGCTACCGATGATGCAATACATGCACGATCCATATCAAGTCAGTCAAGATGCAGTCGCGATTTGACGACATTTTGTCACACCAACTGTATGAGACTAGCACTTGCCTCCATTAGTGTCGCATCTTTGCCTTTAGCGAGCAGCTCACAAATTTAATTGAGGTGTCGAAAAAATTTGCAACTTTGTTCAAGCTAATACCACAACTTGCTTTACCACAATTAATTCGTGGATGAAAAACGCAACGCTCGCAAGGTTTTCAACATCAGTGAGTAAAACAATCGCAGGATATTTGAGATGAATCACGCATGGTTCAAATCTCGCTTTTATCAGGGGTGAGGATGTTCCGCAGGATTCAGTGAAACAGGTTTTTCATTTCTGCGATTGGATTAGCAATTGAGATGATGCAATATTATTACCCTGCTTTAAGCTTCTTTTTTTTTTTTTTTTCCAGTTTGAGCAAAAGTTGTTTGCAAGGGTAATGTTAGGAAGTCCCGCAAAGTGTTGCATTTTGGGCAAAATGGAGTGCGGTGTCTTTTGCTCTGCATGTTTCACGTCTTGGACTCAACTCCATTTGAACTCTTCCTTGTTTTTTGGTTTCTTTTCTTCATCTAGAAGCCCAGCAAGCACAGCCTCAGCTCATTATAATGACAGCGGCTCCCGACGAAGATGCCAGACAGCTCGAGGAAGAGCGGCAGAGAATCGAGCTGACAAAAGTGAAGAAAGAGGTCGTGAAAGTGTCCAAGGCGGAGCCGCTGAAAAAGAAGGTGGCCTCATCTTCTCACACTTTAACAGAGCTGCAGGCACTCAGATTGAAGCTGGCGGCAGCGGAGGGCTTGCTGAGTCAGCATGTTCACATCTGCTTGGGAGATGACGGAGTCAAAGACTGTGGCCTCAAAATCACACACTTGGAGGTCAGCGCGAACAGGCAGCAAAAGGACAAGCCCCGAAAGGGTCACCGCTACCGCGCACTGATTGTTTTTTGGGGGGTCTTTTTTTTTTTGTACGAAAGGGCGCGCAGCTTGACGTCAACGCACTAAAAGAGGAGTACGCAAGGCTGCAGCAGAATATTACGAAGGCGCTGGAGAGCATGAACGATTCAGATAAAGCTCAATTCTTACGCAGTGAGCTCGAAGTCATCACACAGCGTCTGGACAGTCTCGAAAGCAACTTATCTACTTACCTTCTGCGGTAAGACTGCGCGATCTTCGGACTCATGTTTTTCAGTTGATGAGTGGCCACGGAAGCCACGCCGAAGCCCAACACGAGCTTCATTAAAACGTCAAACTTTCACGTGGTTTAAGTCTGGATGAAGCATTGAGACAAGACAATATCGCGGGATTTATCTTTCCCTCTGATTGATTTATTTTTGTTTCCAGGCTGCGGGCTCTACGGGACCTGCTGCAAAGTATGGCACGTGCTGAAGATATCGTGAAAGTTCATGAAGCCAGATTGACAGAGAAGGAGACCACTTCTCTGTTGCCGGGAGAGGTCAACGACTACTTGAGGACTCTGAAGGTAGATACTCCTGAGAGATAGACAGTATCAAGGACACAATTTGGACAAAAGTCTTGGGACACACCTTTTTGTGGGAACATGTTTAGCAAAGGCTGTTTTCTGCGCCAGTGCGCAAAAAAAAGATTCCCTGACTTCAACACCATCAAACATCAATGACCTCGCTAATGCTCTTCTCGGAGAATGGTCAACAAATCTCACAGGTCTTCTAGAAAGAGCCCATTGACACATATATAAATAAAACTGAAGAATTCAGTTCACCAGTGTGACCACGCTGTTGCTATTTTGCAATTTGCGTGTAGAATATTCAGGACGAGTTGGATGGGAAACGCGATGTTGTGGCCTCTATGGAAGCAGAACTTGCCAAGGCGCTCCACTGGAATGGCCAGGTGGGGGGGCCCCTCTACAGGTGCGACATGATGCTGTCAAATTGCGCCGAGCAGGTGGGCCAACTGTCAGACCGCTGGAGACGAATCCAGGCGCAGATCGATACCAGGTACGGCATATTGAAATGTAGCCAATCAAGGTTGCGAGCGAAGATGCGGAATTCTCCGCCTTCATTTCAGAGTGCAAGACTTGCAGCGTTACCTGCCTCAGCTGGAGCACTACAAGCAGTCCAGCTCCTCCTTCCGTGACTGGATTGGGGACACTGGCAAAAAGCAAGCCATCCTGCAGGCCACCAACATCCAGAATGTTCAATCTCTCAAGGACCACATCAGCAGTCAGAAGGTGCTCCAAGGTTATTTGTCATCGTGGTGGGTGCCGACGTCACGTTTGTTGGGCCATCTGACGTCTTTGTGTTTGTAATGTTCTCAAGGCTCTCAACGCAGAAATCAAAGCAAAGAGGGAAACCTTAGAAAGTGTCCTGAAAGACAACGACGCCTGTGTCACCGCCATCAAGGTAAGGAGGTCAACACGTCACTGATTGTTTCTGATCATGATGAACTCTTCCTGAGAGAGTGGCCCTCATTTATCATAAGGACCTGCAAAAGTAAAGAGAGTGGGCGCGATTCACCAACATCGGTAAGCGGTGAACTGCAATAAATAATCATTCTACTGTCAAAAACGAGAAAGGCAAACGGGTTCAAAGACGACCACTCGCAGGAGTCTTCTCAATCACGCATTGGTGAATGTCACCTTGTTGCAAATTGGGACGTACAACACGTTCGTTTAAAAGCTTTGTGGATAAGCCAACTGGTCTCGGTCATCGACTGCAATCTCTTTCCTTGATGATTCATTACTACCATCGAATATCGTCACTCAACTCAATTTTGTTTCTAGAGCCCTTGAAAACAACCACCGCTGTCAACAAAATGCTGTACACGGAGCAAATATCATATGTGCAACGAAAGAATCAATGAAAAACATGGACAGAAGAAAGCACAAAAACACTCAAACTAAAAATCAAGTCTCATGCTGAGTCAAAAGCCAAAGACTAAAATGACTTTTAAGACGAGTTTTGACATCACGTCTAAAATGACCTGATGTTGTTTTCCAGGATTATGAAGCAGACCTGGCCAGTTACACCTCTGGCTTAGAGACTCTGCTCAACATCCCTATCAAGAGAACAATGCTAAGATCGCCATCCATGGATCTTATTCAGGAGGTACGGCGGACAGTTGCATGTGTCACCAGAAGTTAAATCTGTCAATCTAATACAAGCACTTGTATGCGACACTTGAGTCATCCCCGAGTGGTATTTCTCCTAGGCTGCTCAACTGCAGACCCGTTACATGGAGTTACTTACTTCGTCTGACAACTACTTGAAATTCATAGGAGAGCTTCTCAAAAACATGGAGGATCTCAAGGTACCAAAGTTTGGCTTTGTTAATATTTCAATGAGGTAGAGCTGCACACCAGAACATTTTTTTTTCTATTTTTAAACTGAAGTGACCTTGAACGACTCTGCCTCGGTTCCAGATTCGAAGCACTCGGATTGACGTGCTCGAGGAAGAGCTTCGCATGTTGAGGGAGGCTCTCCAGGATCGCAAGAGCAAGAACAAGGCTCTCGAAGATGCCGTGGCGCGCTATCAACTCGAGCTCTCCCAGTCACAGGAAAAGCTGCTGTCGGTGGAGGAGATTAAGCGAACCACCGCTCTGCAGTGCGACGCCGCAAAAGACAGCCTCGATGACACTCACAACCAGCTGGCGGACCTCGCTGATCAGGTGACCCGCCTCAACTACTTGCTCGAGGAAGAAAAGAGGAAGAGGAAACTGGCAGAGGAGCGCTACACCAAACAACAAGAGGAGTATGAGTCTGTCCTTAGGAAAAGGCAGACAGAGTTAGAGAGTGTCAGCTGGTCCAAAGTGGAAGTGGAAAAGACGATGGGCAATCAAGAGCATGAGATGAAACAGCTGCGGCGGAAGCTCGAAGAGGAAACCTCCAAGGCGGCGGAGCTGCGGAAGGAGATTTCAAAGGTAAGAAGCCAATGCGATGCAAAGATCGATAACTTAAAGCTCGACTATGACTCCCAGATCCACGTCAGTCACACCACAATTCAGCGGCTTTCGGCCCAGAGGGAGGACGATGCGCGTCAGCTTCAGCTGCGATATGACAGGATGCAAGCAGAGGGGAGGGTTATGGAGGAGGAGCTCGGGAGGCGGAAGATGGCTGCCGACCACGCAGAAGAACGACTGAGGAGGGCGGAGGAAGAAGCTCATCGGCAGCGCTCGGTCATCGCAGAAGAAGGGCGCGCGAGAAGAGAAGTGGAAAATGAGATTGAGGTTTTGATCAAGCAGCAGGAAGAGCGAAGCAACAAGCACCAGGAGGCTCTGGCCGAGGTGGAACAGGAAGTAGAGCAGAAGACCGAGCAGTTGGCCTACGTCACCCACAGTCTGGAAGAAGAAGTGCGAAGGCGGAAAACTACAGAAGAAGGAAAACGTGTGCTGGAGCAGACCCTGGCCGAGCTTCAAGCAAAGCTTGCCAGTTTAGCAATGGCTGCGGCCCAACTCGGCGAGTGCGAGGCGGCGCGTCAGAACGTGCGTTTGGAGCTGGAGAGGGAGATTAGGGATCGGAGTCGCGTAGAGGAAAACCTCAACCGGTTACAGGGCCGCGTAAAGGACATTCAAGCTGTGCGAGATGGCCTGGAGCTGCAGTTGGCTCGCCTCAGGGAAGCAAACCAAGAGGAAGTGTCGAAAAGAAGGCAGATTGAGACAGAGTTAGAAAAGACCACGACGACGATGAGAGAATACTACTGCGCCATGACCGCTTTACGTCAGAACCGAGAGCAAGTCGAGGCATCGGAAAGGAAAGGTGAAGAACGGTGTCTCATGATGCAGGAGGAACTGGAAAGAAGCTTGGAAAGAAACAAGGCCTCCGTGAAGCAGATGTCACAATTGAGCACTGAGCTCAAAGCCCTGCAGCAGCGGCTGCTACAGGAGCAAGCTAAAGTTCAAGAGGTGACCCAAAGAAATGAGCGTCTGTGTAGAACTTTAGAGGCAAAAACTGAAGCTTTAAATATGAACTCTTCTGAAGTTCAAAGTCTGCAGGAAAAGACTGAAACCTTGGCCAAAGAGAGACTCAGGCTGGAGGAGGAGCTGAGGACCACCCGACAAGACAATGCAGAGCTTTTGAGATTCAAAGAGGAACATGATGATGAGGTCTCCTCCCAAATTACGGCCCTCGAGCTGCAGCTGCAGGCCAGCGAGCGCCGCAATGTTGACGACCGCAACCTTGTCTCCGAGCTCTCCTTGGAGAGGGCACACCTCAAACTGGAGACTGAGAAAATACAAATTCAGGCCGCTGAGGTACTTGCAAGTCCGATACCTGCCAGACTGCTCCCATCTTTCCAGATGAATCAAGTAGTCTTCATTGCCACTAGACCACTTCTTGATTGCTTGCATGAGCCTTAACATCATTCTTCTCTAGTAGCTTTTCAATTAGCGTCTGATTTCCCAAACGTTTGAGTGGTGTCCATATTTTACCCGCACGCAGCTGGTAGCACAAAATTTTGCCGTCTTCAATGAATAATCAATGAGCATTTTTTGCCTGCACAGACCCCTGACTGGTATTTTAATGAGTTGGGATATCTATTTGTATATTTTATATTTCTGATTTCATTCCTACAGTACGCACAGCACACCATGCATTCTATATCGAAACACGTAACGTTCCGAAAATTAGCGTACAAGTGAAATACTTTCTTCACAATATTGCAGCCGAGGCCCACCAAAGGCATGCACTCTGACTGCCTACTTGAAGAGGTTTAAAGACGACCTCCAGTTGACCAGCTTGAGTTTGGCAAATTGCTTTGAACTTGATTTGATTAAGGAGCGAACGACGGCCAATTCTTGATTTTGAAAACCAAGAACATTTTCAACTTGATTCCACACAGCACTGGGACTTTGGAAATTAGAAATTGTTTCATCTGCACGATGAAATGAAGCGCATGACTTCAAGCATAGCCGATGGGCGTTCATTTCTCCGCGCTGTTCTCTGCCCCTCCTCCCACGATTTAAAAAGATGTGGCGTGCAACATTTTTCACTCTTTTGCTCATTTTTCACGTTTGCCCAGAGCCCCATCAAGTCACAAAAGTGATGTGTGCTGTTTTGAAACCCAGAGAACATAATTGTTATAATTATCGTCTAATTATTTGATTTTACGAGTTACACTAATTGCGTAAAATGAAATCTGACAAAAAGCAAACCGGCTCTGGGCCAAGTTTGTGAGTATGTACTCATTATATGGTAGGATTTTTTTTTTCTCCCTTCACATCAACTTCATGGGTTTTTTCAGTTAGCACCTTGTGCATGAATTCATGTTATGGATATTTTTAAACATGCCCGAATTGACCAATTTTCATCTTTTACTCTTTTTTTCCCCATAGACATCAACCGCAATGCTCTCACTGCAGTCACAGTACAGTGAGACTGAGAGAGAGCGAGATGCGCTGCTGCTGAAACTTCAGTTGTCTGGGACAGACAAAGATCACCTGCAAAAGCTGGAGGAGGAACACAGACGCCTGAAGCTGTCTCTTGAATCTGAGCTTCAAAAGAATCAACGTGTACAGGACGAGAATGACAGGCTGAAGAGAGATTTAAGTTACTGGAAGGAACAATGCCAAAGCAAGCAGGGTCTTGTTGACCAATATGATGCGGACAAGGAACGTCTGGAAAGGGAAAGGAGGAGTTTGGAAAGGGAGCTAGAGAAGCTTCGAAAGGAACTGAGTGACAGTGAGAAAACATATCGAGGGAAACTGGCAGTCCTCCAGAAAGAAGTCACAGAGTTGACGATTCTAAGACAAAATGCGCAAGATGAGGTCAGGAAAAGAAGAGAGCTACCAATGTTGGATCCCTCCGCTGTCATTTTTGATGGCGTCCGCAAACCAGTGGCAGCAGGCCAATTGCTTGACTGTGGTATTCTGGATAAAGCCACCTTTAACCGGCTCATTCAAGGGCAAAAGTCTGTTCCTGACGCGTCTGACGACATCAAAGTTAGCCTCAAAGGAACAGGCCCAATAGCGGGGGTGATCATTGAAAACCCACAAGGGGACGGTGTGATTTCTGGATGTCCCTTTAAGATAAGCCTCAGTGAAGCAAAGAAAGAGCGCCTCCTACCACCGGATGCCGTTGACCTGCTGCTGGATGCTCAGGCAGCCACGGGCTACATCATTGAACCAAAAACTGATCAAAAGCTAACAGTCGAGGAGGCAGTTGCCGCCGGAGTGGTGAACCCAAGAGACCAAGACAGACTTTTAGTGGCACAGGCTGCTGCCGTTGGCTACAAGGATCCCGGTGCAGTCAAACCACTTTCTGCGTACGAGGCCTTGAGAAGGGGACTGATTGACAGGAAAACGGCACTGCGTTTCTTGCAGGCCCAGGAGTGTGTTGGAGGCATACTGGATCCAAATCTCAGTGTGTTCCTTCCCAAAGTCACGGCTATTGATCGTAGTATTTTGGATGAAACCCTCGGCTACGCTCTGACCCAGAATCCCAAGTGTTACCTTGACCCAGACACGAACCAGGGTGTCACTTACGGAGATTTGAAGAAACGATGCAAGACCGAGGCTCACACCGGTCTGCTACTGTTGCCAGTCACTGAGCGAAAAGACCCCTCCAAATTGGTATTTGATGGTGTTCGCAAGACAGTAACAGCACAACAACTGTTTGACTGTGGAGTCTTGGATAAAGCGACGCTCAATCAACTAATCACGGGGGAGAAAACTGTCCCGGAGGTGTCTGTGGAAAAGCAGGTTTTCCTCAAAGGGACCGGTGTAATTGCTGGGGTTTCAGTTGGATCATTCCAAAAAATGTCCTTGACTCAGGCCAAGAAACAAAGTATTCTTTCCCCCGAAAGTGCCAACTTGCTACTTGAAGCTCAGGCAGCCACAGGACACATCATTGACCCACAGACGAATCAGAAATTGACCGTTAAGGAGGCATGCGCGAGAGGTGTCGTCTGTCAGGAAGACGAATCCAAATTGTTTGCTGCTGAAGCTGCTGCCATAGGTTACAGAGACCCAAATACTCTGTCGCTCTTGTCGGCCGGCCAGGCCATGAAAAAGGGTCTGATTAACAAGGACACGGCTCTTCGCCTGCTTCAGGCTCAAGAATGTGCAGGAGGTATTTTAGACCCTGCCCTCGGTGTATACCTACCAAGGGACATCGCTATGGATCGAAATCTGATCGACGCAGACCTATACAAAGCCCTCAGTCAGTCTCCTCAATGCTATTTGGATCCAGACACACAACTGCCAGTGAGCTATCTGTCCCTGAAGAAAAGATGCAGAGCAGACACCATCACAGGTTTCTTGCTTCTCCCAGAACCGAAAAAACCAACAACCGTCCAAGGGCTTCGGAGTCAGGTGTCTGTCATAGATCTAGTAAATGCCAACCTGCTGGAGCCAACTGATATTAATGAACTGAAAGAAGGGAGATTGACAGGTCAGGACATTGAGTACCGTCTGCGCTCCTATCTGGGCAAGTCCACATGCATAGCAGGACTATTTGACGAAACCACTGATAGGGTGATGACATTTCATCAAGGCGTGAAAGGTGGACTCTTGCAACCTGAGACTGCTCTAAAGCTTCTCGAAGCCCAAGCTGCCTCGGGTTTTATCGTCGATCCAGTGAACAATAGACACCTCACTGTGAGTGACGCTTATAACAGAGGACTATTTGGGCCAGAGTGTCTGGACAACCTGCTATCAGCAGAAAAAGCTGTGACAGGTTACAAACTGCCTGGGACAGAAAAGGTTATCTCTCTCTTCCAGGCAATTAAGAGGGGTCTAGTTGTGGAAGGCCATGGCATCCGTCTGCTAGAGGCCCAGCTCGTCAGTGGTGGCATTATTGATCCTGATCACAGCCATCGGATTGATATAGATGTGGCCTACAGCAGAGGATACTTGGATGAGGCAATGACTAAGATCCTGACCGATCCGGAGGTTGCTCGTAAGGACTTCTTTGATCCTAACACTGAGGAAAACTTAACTTACATGGAGCTGAAGAAACGTTGCATTACTGATGGAATGACCGGCCTAGTCCTTTTGCCAATAGCGGACAAGGAAAAAGAAGAGGCAACTATGAAAAACACCTTGAGAAAGAGGAGAGTAATAATTGTGGATCCGCAGACTAATAAGGAGATGACTGTACGCGTAGCATATGAGAAAGGATATATTGACTACAGCACCTACCTGGAGCTGTCTCAGCAGGAGTGCGAGTGGGAAGAGATCACCATCACTGAACCGGATGGTTCCACGCGCTTTGTCATCATTGATAAGAAGACAGGTACAGAGTATGACATCAGTGAACTGCTTGAAAAAAGAGTCATTGATCAGTCAGTTTTTGATCAGTACCGCTCAAGTATGATCACCTTAACACAGTTTGCAGATATCATCACTGAAAAGAGTCAGCGTGGATTGCCACAAACAAGTTCCACATTACCGTCTTCGTCATCAACAGTTATGTCAAAATCTTCTCTCACAAAGATAACTAAAACAATCCCTCCCACCATTAAAGAGCACAGCTTTGCAACCAGCAGTGGTTCTCAAGTCTCATACGACGCCCCGAACAAAATATCTAGTGTTTCCGTCACCCTGGCCTCCCCCGTTGAAAGTGTTGGTGGAAAGGATCCCGTGGGCGCCATTTTCGATACAGAGACTTTGGAGAAAATATCAATTACCGAGGCTTTAAATCGCGGCCTTGTTGATACCATTACTGCTCAGAGATTGCTGGAGGCACAAGCGTGCACCGGAGGAATCGTAAATCCAGAAAACGGCCGTCGGCTCAGCGTCCAAGAGGCGTCCCGTCAAGGTATAATTAATGACGATATGGCTGCTAAACTCAAGCCTGCTCAGAAAGTCTTCATTGGCTTTGAGGGTGTCAAAACTGGCAAGAAAATGTCTGCTGCCGAAGCCATGAAAGAGATGTGGCTACCTTATGAGGCAGGCCAAAGGTTTATGGAGTTCCAATTTGTGACCGGGGGACTTTATGACCCTGAACTGGGCTGTCGACGAACCACAGAAGATGCTTTGAAAATGGGCTGGATTGACGGTAGCGCTGCGATGAAACTCCAAGACATCAGAAACCACACAAAGAATTTAACATGTCCCAAGAGCAAACTGAAGATCTCTTATAAGGAGGCTCTGGACAATTGTCTGGTGGAAGAGAGCACCGGGCTGAGAATGCTACCAGCGTCATCCGTGTCCTCCAGAGGAATTAGCAGTCCCTACAATTTTGCCTCTGCCCCAGGATCCAGCACAGGCTCCAGAAGTGGCTCACGCCGAAGTTCCCGAAGGAGCAGCTTGGATTTAGGCTCCCCCACCTCCTTGTCCACCACCAGTCATACAGTCCTTACCACCCTCTCCACTACATCTCAAATGAACAAAAAATAGAATCCATATAGTCACCTCACCAGTCATATCATCGTTGCTACTTTATTGTTAACAAATCCGAATAGTTGTTGGGGATTTTTTTTTTTTTTTTTTGGAGAGAGAAAATTCCAAGGGGACCAAGCAAGGTGAATGTATCAAACAGGCCGAGGGAATGCTAGCATTGGGAAGCCACAACCAGTGTGACATCTGAGAGTCACTGGCAACTCTCCATTATCACTGTGTCTCTGTCACCGATATTGACATCCATCCAATAATATGACGCAAAGCCGCAAACACTTTGTGACCTACTTCTTCCAGTGTTGTCTGAAAAGGGGGTGCTTTTTTTTTTTTTGCTTTGGGAATATAATGCTGCTGCGATTGCATTTATCCTGCATTTATTGCGTTAAACTGTTTGCGTTGTCTGGGAAGGGATGCAAGGTTAATTGCATGTAGAGTGGTACCTTGAAGTTCGGCCGCAATCTCGTGTTCGTTTGGGTGGACTGCTCATTGAGAACAATGATTCAGTCGAAACCCTTACGATCAAACGACAATGCATTCATCCTGCAGACAATAAGTACCAGGGGTGTTCCGATCAGAGTTTTTTGCTGCCGATACCGATCACCCATGAGTGAGATCAGCCAGTACCAAATCACCCAGGCTAAAATTAGATTGACTGATGTGCTTTTCGCCATCTTGATCGAGGATACAGTCACAAAAGGTACTTACTGTAGGTACAGCAGACATTAGCTCAAACCGGCATTCCACAGACCAGCACCGCTGGCAGCTCTTTGAGGTGTGTTTTTCACCCAAATTTTGGCCAAACACCCGATTTGACGAGTTTTGCGGATTTTGAACTTGAAGGTATCACTATTTAAAAGTACAATGCTCACTTTGTGCTGAAGGTGTTCTTGGTTTCTTGCAGTTTACGGCTTTAAGTTCTGTAATAGTCGATCAATAAAACATTTACCTTTTGATTCTTTGTTCAAGTCAATGAATAAGTAAGTATCCATAGTTCAATGATCCTCGTGCCTTATGTAGAACACACTGCTCAAGTGTTTGGCAGTAGCGGCGCGGCAAGTATTGCCATAAGTAGCTGAATTACATTTCAAACATCACAGCACTGCACATCCTCTGGCAAGAAAAAACTCAAAACCCCATTTGGCGAAAGAAACCTTGAGAAGGGACCACAGATGGCGGGATCCCCCTTCCAGGGTGACCAGGTTGCAATGGACGACAAGTGGGCAATATTTCTCACACCGCAGTAATATGGCGTTTTACAATGTTCGTTGAAATAGCACGAGAGTACATTTGATGAGATGAAGCGCCACAGGTAGGATAGATACCTTGGGGAACGTGATTCTGGGTCAGTCGGTCGATGCAGAATCCTCCACAACAACGCTTCTGGAGAAGTGACCCGCCACGGATCTCATTCTGGTCGGTCGGTGCAGAATCCATATAGATAGGTATCCTCTGCATGTTTTAGATTCTTCCCTCATCCAGCACCCCTGAAGCTCATCTTATCAACAAGATCTGCAGGGGGCTGATAATGATGCGAACAATTTGAATCTGGTGTTTTGGTTGAGGGGACACACATAAAACACGCAGGATCGATGTTTGACACGTGTGCCTTAGCGGCTCCGTACGTTCCGCACTGTTTACACTTACCCCC
>CAAKHF010002046.1:4629-20899 GCA_901007745.1 Hippocampus kuda | reverse complement strand
AAATATAAACATGTAAAAGTCATGATCGATCAACCTGCAATAAAAAGGAAAAACACACGCACGCACACACACACACACACACACACACACACACACACACACACACACACACACACAATATGTCCAGCAGATAGCAGCATTGGGTCTCTTGGATGAAATCACCGTGCATCAAAACCGTGCTTGATGCTCGTGAATCTGGCAAGGGTAGATACTGTAGATATATCTATACAGTAATCCCTCATTTATCGCGGTTAATGGGGACCAAAACCACCCGCGATAAACGAAAATACGCGGAGTAGCGACCGACAAACATATACAGGTAATTTTTTTTTTTTTTAAGTCCGCAAACGGTCCGTGAGAAGCTGCAAAACAACAGCGAGTCACATAGAGCAACATATACAGTACTGTACTCCATGTATATGGAAAAAAAAATTATGAATATGTTTGAAAAAATCCGTGATGCACTGAAGCCGCGATAAACGAACCGCGAAATAGCGAGGGATCACTCTATCTATCTATCTATCTATCTATCTATCTATCTATCTATCTATCTATCTATCTATCTATCTATCTATCTATCTATCTATCTATCTATCTATCTATCTATCTATCTATCTATCTATCTATCCACAGAGAGAGAGAGAGAGATATTAATAACATTTAAAACAGGAGCTCCTATTTAAAAAGGCGTTTGGACTTTAGTTATCAGGAATGTTTTGATTGAAAATTAAATTCAACTCAATCTATTGAAAATGCTTGTTTGTCCATATTTGCTCTGCAGTTGGCAGGGAACTAGTCCAGGGTGTACACCAGTATATGCATGACTGTATGTCTATTAATGTGTTTCGTCATAAAATTAAGAAAAACGACGTCAATATCATGTATGGATGTATATGGAAAGAAGTCATGCGAATTCATGTGAGTCAAATCCATGAACCGATTTAATGCAAGGGTGTGACTTAACGTCAAATTTGTGTGACACATTCATGAGAAAGAACATTAAAGACAAGACAAGAAAGAGGCAGGAGGCAACGGTGACACGATAATAAAAATACCGGTTTTACTAGAGAAGGTTACAAAAATCATCACTGTATAGCAGTCATAAAACTATTTCCAACTTAAAATAAAAAGCATAAGGAAACACCTACATAGACTACATTGCCATCAAAGTACAATGGATATTTTTTTCTTTTTCTTTTTTATAAAAGGGGCAAAGGGTAGGGGTGCAGAGAAAGTGGGGTCAAACACCGCCTACCAAAGTTGTCATACAATTGACTACACGTCACCTGAAAAAACTGCAAAGACAGTCATGTCTCCTTCATGCAAATAACAAGGAAACAACAACACCCTGACATGAATTGTCTGATTGGAAATTGAAGTTTTCCTTTACATCCACCCGGCGGCAGAGGACGTATATTTATCAAACATAGCACACATGGCAATAAAGTCCTTTTTTTTTCCAATACAGAATAGACAGCTGCACACGTGGACAATACTGGCATGCTTCATTTCATCAATTTATATTTTTCCATATTTCTTTTTAGGGTTGACTAAGCATCGCTCATCAATTTTACAGTAAAGTTGATGATTATGAAACAATGTATGAAAATTCCTGACTTGTTTTGTTCAGAGTGTAAACATCCAAAAACAGTCTGTGGTTCATCTGAGAGGCTTAAAGAAAGACAGAATAAAGAGAAGAAAAAAAACACTCTAGTGCACTGACGAGTCACTCTTTTGGCTGCTCATTAAAAAAAAAAAAAAAAAAAGGAAAAAGAAGATTGATAATCAATACAGAATAAGAAGAAAAACTCAGCTGCCTAAAACTCAAAACAGATGAATTCTTTCACATTTTTTTCAATGGTTATATATCACAAGAACCTCAATCCATCGTGTCATGGCTGCACTGTATCCCTCACACAACAAAATGATTGAAGCTGTATCTTTACAACTGTAATATCAAGCGCGGGTCTAGTAAACACACAAAGGGAACGTATATGTTTGGAAAGAAATAATAAATAGCATGGACAAAAAACGGATTGCGTTGTCATTGAGTTGATTTGAATCTTTTGGGGTGATAAAAGTATTTACAGTTGGGACTTTTGCTCAAAAGGAAGTCATTGTAAAATGTGTATCCTTTCAGTAAGTGCTTTATATCGATGATTTCTAACCAATGGGAATTATTCATTTTCATTTGAATTTCCTACAAATAATGTAGCTCTTTTTTTTTTTTCAATCTAGCGATGCCAGCAACACATAGAAACGGGCAGAATAATGAATTGCTTTTCCACTAAATGGCAGGTCTTTAATTAACTAGTGCAGTCATTTTATTTTTTTAAGGAATTTTTTTATTTGGTTGTGGGCTGTGGGTTTTTTTTTTCTGACATATATGCCTTGGCTCAATAAAGATTGGGAAACACCGCTTTAGACAGTTTGGAGATATTGGAATCGAAAAGATTTTGATACCTGAGGTGTCAAGGTTCTGTCAACCTTTTGGGAAACGTTTACTTGCAAAGATGATCCATCTGGAGCATAGGGAGCACAGCTATACATCGAACGTCGCAAACAAAGTCAAATGCAACTACATGATTAATTTTCAAGTCAGAACACAATTTGGAGATCATGTTGGAGACAAACTTTGTCTCAGTGTTGTCTCAGTGTTTAGACCAGAGGTGCCCATTACGTCAATCGCGATCGACCGGTAGCTCGCTGACTGGTCTCAAGTCCATCGCAAGGGGTGGGCGGTAACGGGTCGATCGCGGGTGGTTGGTTTATCGAAAAGTAGATCTTCGGTCAAAAAAGTTTGGGCACCCCGATTTAGACCATTTGAAAGTAGCCATTATTGTTAAGTTGATCATTACAGTATCTCTGTATTTGAATGATTGATTGTTTTGGTTTGGAGCATGAAACACGCCACAAAAATCCATTTTTAAGCGACTACAGCTGTTAGCTTTGGTCTGAATGATTGAGCATTAAAATCCTTGGTCAGTGCATTGAAGCACAGGTAAGCGTTTCCCAAAATGCCAAATCATGTTACAATGGCTTGATTTGCTAAGGGGACAGTCTATATTTTTTCTCGTTTGTACAATAACAATATTTTGAACATCAACAATAAAGAGTCATCAATGTAGAGAAGTAAAATGAAAAGCAAAAAAGAATGGCAAAAACACAAGAAGATCTTAAGAGTACCTGGCGTTTTCCAAAAGTATTAAAAAACAACAACATTCGCACACATTCACACAATATATTCATATTCATATATATGTGTATATAAAACATCAAAAAAAAAGAGGAAGTTGATTACTGTCTGGCTTCCACGTGGCAGGCGCTGACAGTAAACAATGTTTATTTCGGCCGTGCGTCGAGAGGATGTGCCGGCTGGGTGGGCGAGCAAGGACATCAGTCGGGCCACTCGGACGAGACGCAACCCAACAGCCAGGAGATGCTTCATAAAACCCATGGACTGTATGTGAGCTCAAGCCTGACAGACGAGCTCTCCCATGCAGAAGCTTTTTTTGGGGCGGAGGGGGCGGGGTGGGCGTTTGCTCTTCCTCCTGACCCTCAATCCTGTTCCCTTCTGGTGGGAAAACACGCCCACTCCACCCAACATGGCCGAAGGGAAGAGCAGAGAGACTCAGGAGATGGTGGGGTTATTGACTCCAACTAGGGTGGGGTTTTTGTTGTTGTTGTTGTTGTTGTTGTTGTTATTTTATTTTATTTTTTTCATGAAGGAGCCTGATGGGTCCTACGGTGGGTGGGGTGGTGATTTAAGGTGTGAGGGGTTGGGAGAGAAATGGGACGTGCCGGAAGAAGCAGGGTCGCTGATGCTTATGAGTAGGAGGACGAGTTCTGGCCCTCCTTGGAGCGTGCCTCAGCCTCCAGGTCTTGGTCATCCTTAGTCTTGATGTCCTGGTAGTCGTGCGTGGAGACGACATTCTTCAGGTAGGCCCAGTTGGCTGACAAAATCATCAGGTAGTGAAGCTGAGGAAAGACAAGGAAACTCTTGGCATGGACCGTTTGCAGTGTGGCAGGCGGTGGACAATTCCACATTTTAAAGCTGAATTTGGCGACCTACATTGTTAGTTATTAGACTTTACAAGATCAGGATTTTTTTTTGTGCCGAGCACCAAGTTTGATAAAACGATCATCGATCTGATGTGGTTTGAGCTCTACACATTTGAATTCCGCTCAGAATTAGCATTAATTAATGGGGTTCTCAAACCTTCTGGGTCCGGTTACCACTTACAGCAGGGATGTCCAACAAAGTTTTGCAATTTTGTAATTATGGCTTCCCTCAGGAGGCCGTTATGACGGTGAAACAAAAGAAATGTTGAATCGTCTCATCGTGTTTTAAATATGCACACACGACAAATTGATGGATTACTAGTTTTGAAATCACAAGTCTCAATCATTGGACCACCTGCCCGCCGAAAAAAAACCCCAAATCATAATCCGAACCCCAAATGAGCATAATTACCATGTGAAGACTGATCACTCTATTACTATTACACAACTATCTACAAGTATTTAAAAGTAAAAGAAAAAAGCGGCTGTCGACTTCGATTCCAGCTATGAAACAAACAACATGAGTAGATTCATTTTCAATTTGTTTTGTGTATGCGTGGGCAATCATGAAGTCAATAATGCTGCACATTGCCAATGCGCTTCGAAGCTGCAAATATTTTACACAGGTGGTCTCGCTTCACCTGTGCAACTCAACATGGGAATCATGACAAGAGTGTCCCCATATCTAAGACTGCACTTTTCAAAATATTTAAACTGGTCAACAGCCATTTTTAATCAGAGATGGCTTTATGTGGACCCACATTTTAAAAAATCTCGACTGTTTTTCCAGCACATCAGGTTTTTGATATTTGATATTTTCTGTTTTTGTTGTTGTTTTCAAGTTTGACTGATAAAAAGATAGCAGATTACAGATTTTACCATGCGATGTACGTAATTTATAGCTGTGATGTTTCAGAGAAACAAAAATCACCTGTTGCTGAACCTAACTCTGATGTGCGACAGAAAAAACAAGGGCAGATTCGGAATTGGTGCAAAAAAAAAATAATAATAATCTTCTCATAAAGCATACCTGCATCTCTGATTAAAGAACAAAAAAGTAGAAATTTATTGATAAGAGGTTTATGAGGACCCCCAAGTTATGGTTCACGGACCCTGGTTTGAGAACAACTGAAATAGAGGCTGCAGAGATTTGCATCGCAGTCACAGATTGCCTGTGAAACTGGGTCAACACTGGCCAATTATAGCCCTTATCCCAAAGAAGGTCTGTGTACGTTACATACGAAGTCTCACTTTGAATGACGGGGAAACAAACGGGCCCTCATCCGATCTTAAAACAGAAACAGTAACCCTCTGCACACACATGCCCAGAGGTGGGCAGCTGGGGAGAATTTAATTCTGCGGCTTTACGCGCTGAGCGAGAGAGAGGCAGGGTTGCTATGGAAACAGATAATTGCACCATGCATATTAAGAGACCGAGAGGGGCTCACCAGTGCTATGACAGTCGCTCCAGCACCGGCAAACGCAACAATGTAGAGGTGGTAGGACAGGTAGAACTACAATCCAAAACAGATTTCGGGTTAGTGGAAGAAAAACAAAAAAGATCCAAGCTAGAAGAAATGTCCTGCTTAACAACATCTCACCTCACTGGTGTTACAAATATCTCCCAGAGTAGCACCACAAGCTTTTCCTGGTGTTGCATTCCAGGGAATGATACCTGTGGGATCAAAACCTTGAATCAGGCAAAAATGGTTTCCTTTTCTTCGCTAATCCCAAAAATTATAACACCGATTAAAATCAAGTGCATGGGAATCCAATTATGCAGCCAATGAAGAGCGTGGCTGCCTGTGACTCCGATGTGATCTGTGTCCCACTTGGGAGGCGAGCCAGCTGTGCCTTACATGTGGGTCACATACAGTACACTGGGCCGTCAAACACACAGCGGGATGAAGACAGAGTGGATTTGCAACCAAATCCAATAAGGATTTCTATAATCTCAATGTATTTTGCATAGCTATTAGAATTGAAAGGCAACTTTAGCAACTGGGTGTCACAGACAATAATGTAGAGTAAAAATGACATAAAAATTACATCAGTCCATCTATCTTAGCTATCAAAATTTAATAAAGGATAAAGATGGATTGAATATACCCTAATAACGTTTTTGTTCCTTATATAGTCATATTTAGCTTCACAGTTGTGGTTAAATTACCAAAGGTGATGTTATACGCACTAAATGGTGTTGGTGCCACCTACCATACTGCCTGACATCCACACAGATGGAGTCGGGCGAGGTGATGTTGGAGTCCGGGGACCTCATGGCGGCACAGGTGTTCCACATGTTGAAAAAGAGGAACACCGGGATGGCTGTGAAGCCGAAGATGGCAAGGAAGGCTAAGGCGAGGATGTAGGTCAGGAACATGAACTGAAAAGAGCAAAGAAATGAGGCTCCATGACTCCTCTTGTTATCAGAGTTGAGGAGGTGGGTTGGGGAGGGGGCAGGGGGATAAAAAAAAGCCTACCCCTTTATAGGCCAGTGGCAGGTGCTCCATTTGCTACCTAGACCTTCAGGTGGGGAACTATCTGACTTCATCCTCCCTCTTAATGTCACCACTTTCATGCCCCAATTATAGAAACCATCAAAACGATGCAAAAACACACAAAACTGTGCCACACGCAATCAACCGGAGCAATTCAGGATCAATATTCAATATTTATTAAATAAATTGAATTGAATACAACTTTATTGTCAAATGTGCTGTACGTATGTGTAACATACAGCACAGATTAAATTTCTTCCCTCTCAACATAAGAGGAGCCGCTGCGGGTGTCAAAAGAAAAGTTAACAAAAAATGACAAAATCTTCATTTAATTTTAATCTAAATTCAATTAAATCATATTCACCAAAGATTCTTAATAAATGTATTCGTGTGTAGATCGCTGCAGATGCGTTTTGCTAGTCCAACTTGGATTGCTCTCAGCCAATCAGAGGGCAGAAAATGCTACTGTTATTGTGGTCCAGCTAGCCGGCTCTGTGAGGGACACCGAGGGACAATTTAGAGGGTTCCATTAACCTGCCACACGTTTTTGGAAATGTGAGAGGAAACCAGAATACCCGGAGAAAACCCACTCTCTGGAATAATACATGACTACAATTTGGGTTGTAAATGTAGGTCGGGGCTTCTGACAGAATTGAGGGTGAAGGCTTCGCTGGCCATGTTGGCTCACCGCTGTTTAAGGCTAACAGTTCGAGCACAACTTGGACATCTGCAGCAATCAGTGTAATCAGGCAAGAAAGGACAAACTGTGCCAGTTTTATCCCCAAGGGTTCAAGTGTGCACAAGAGCAGAACTATCCACACTTGGGAGTGTGTGATTGTGAGTGTGAGCGAGACATACGAAGGCGGTGATACAGCGTCCGCACACGGTGGTCTTGAAGTCACTCTGCAGCTCCTTCTTGATGGCGCTAGTGGTGTAGAAGCCCTCACCCAGCAGGATGATGGCGTAGACGAAGAAGAAGGAGGCAATGCCATAGATGATGTACTGAAAGATCTGAATGCTGGCCACATGGAAACACGAGAAAGGGTTCAAGTGGAGCAACGGTTGAACTTTCCAAAGCGCTGAGGAAAGGCCAGAACTTACACCATGGTGAGATTGGCATGGTCGCTGGTGATCCTGGAGAAGTGGTTCTCCAGCATGGTCAGGGTGCCGGTGAGCGCTACGTGGCCGCAGCCACAGAACAGGGCCA
This sequence comes from Hippocampus kuda, assembly GCA_901007745.1. NCBI lineage: Eukaryota > Metazoa > Chordata > Actinopteri > Syngnathiformes > Syngnathidae > Hippocampus > Hippocampus kuda. The sequence goes on along the minus strand of CAAKHF010002046.1, from coordinate 13,132 downwards.
CGCCGGAGAAGCAGAGGATGGTGGCCACCAGGGAAGCGTAGGGCACCCCGCCCAGACACTTGATGCAGCACTCGAAGCATCCTGCAGGAGGCAGCAGTGCAGGGTTATAATGGTTACCATTTCAAAAGCTTGATGAGCTTGAATGGGTGGAAATCGTCATGATTGTTGAAGTTTTGCTAAGATTTATACGGAAGTGTGGAGCTGCCAATGTGGAGTAATAATATTTTGACAGGCAAATAAGTTTGAACGTACTCGCGAGTACGTTCGAATGTACTCCCAAATAAACACATTTGTAGGCTAAATGCAGGAGTGAATAATACCCCGTGGCATTATGGGAAACAACGCCGATCGTAAATCATGCACTCACTGCAGACAATAAAACCATAAAATTACTCATGAAAAATGTTTACTTGCTTAGTGTTCAAACATATTGGTAGAATGTAGGCCAAATGCTTAAAAAAAACTGTAACTGAGAAACTGAGACATTTTGAGAATTGTTCTATGAGAACACAGGACGATCCCTGTAAAGCTGAGTGAAATACGGAAAACTGCGATTAATTGCTTGACAGCCCTAATAACAACACAAAATTACTTTGCTACTCTTCCTTCACTTATACAAAACATAACATTAAAAAAAAGCTAATTTGAAAAAAGAAAAAATTCTGAAGGAAAAAGGGGGGTCTCGTCAATGTGCATAAGAAAAAAATTCAACAATGTTTTTTTGTTTTTAAATAAAGGACAGGGTATTTAAGTTCTGTGGCAGTACTAGTCTTATAAATGCAAAAAGAAATCTACGTCAGGTAAATGCTCACGTGCGACTACAGTATTCAAGTATTGCGGGTTGCTGCGGTATTGCACAGTGTAAACGTTCCAATACCGCAAGCTTAATGCTAAGACGTCACGGGAAACGCCAAAGACATGTTAACCAACAGCAGCTATATAACATGCTTTCAGCAGCAGACGACTGAACACACATGGTGCAGCAACACACATAGACTCTTGAAAAATGACTTATAATACTGCAGTTTACAGAATCACTTTCAATCCTTGTGAAACTTTTGTTTGATTCTGCATGGCTGTTTTATGCTGTCCCGCGATGGCCAAGTTGCGCACATCAGGAATCACAATAAATTAACCATGAGGCACTGTTTTCATCCTTTATTTATTTCATTCAGTTATTTCTGATGTTTTTACAAAACAAAATATGATATAGTGCTATATTGCTGGAGGCTTGAACAGATGAATCTTTTTTTTTTCAGATGTTTAATGTTAACAGCCCCCCAGTGCACAACCATGCCACCTCCTCGCTTTTGTCTTGAAAGAAACATCTCCAAAAATACCCCCCACCCACCATTTCTTATGACCAGATGGCATGAATAAGTCATGTCCTGGTGCTAAATAAATTATTGTAAAGCAGAGATCTTTTCTAGGGCAGCCACAAAGCAGCACTTGAGTGTTCTCCCTCTGAAATGCTGGGATGGACCTGTACGCTCCAGAATCATCACGCGGTTTTCCTCCGCGTATGAATATCAACAGTCAAGAGAATCAAGAGCAACAGTGGAAGGTGGGGGGAGTCTTATATAACGAATTGTTAAAAATAGATTCTTCAGCAAAGCGGGAAGTTTGTCAGGCAGGAAAAATAGGATAAAAGAAAGTGTCTTTTGTGCTGTGTTTCCATGGCAACCTGCTCTATTTGGCAACCCCAATGCATCTTTAGCTTTTTGCATGTTCGAGAGTTTGTTGAACTGAGGTATCCAAGGAAAACACTCATGAGCAGGGCTCAACCGATTAATCGACTGATTTTAGCTCTTTTGTAAAAGCCAAAGATCGCCACACCTTTTTTCGATTGGACTCTTTCCAACTTAAGACCAAGATAAAAATTCTCATATTGCAGTTTTGCAAAGTTAAGTTTTGCCTGTAATTCAAATCTTTAGTGGTGGCGACCAAAAAACAAGTTCTTTTATTCATTATATACATTTCAAATTCATTGGTTGACTAATTAGTTACTGGAATTTTATTCTGCCAAATATCGGAATTGCCTTCGGCCTCCCCAAAAATCATTCGCACCCTACTTATCGGCGCACATTACGGGTGGGTGCCTTTGAAAATACGCACCTGCACTATTGCAGAAATGAGATGTTCTCTGCTCCGGAAGTGCGAAACCTCAAAGTGAAACACTCGCTTGATGATCCATGACAGATCATTCAGTGAGGGCACGAGATTCACTTTCACACTCAACACGAGCCCAAGCTAAAAGCCCGTGTCGGCTTTTATCACAGACCCCTATCAATTGACTCAGACAGCTAATGACAGCTCTTCCACAGAATGAATAATCCACACGCACAGACTGCGTTCATCTCACTTGGACATTGGTTTGCGGCACACACCAAATAAACAGACATCATGCAAAACCACAGCAAGGGAATGATTTTATTTTGAACCCAAAACTATCCTTTGAGAGTTTTCCATCGACCCGCCATTTTACACTCCCGTGGAACTGTGGTCATTATTGATGGCTTTAAAAGAGCAAATTGATTTTTGCCTTCACAGAGGAGAGGGAAGTTCGTTGTAGTTTATCTGGCAAAACAATCCTGATTTGGATGTGCACAAGATTTGCCATACGTATTATTCATGTGGAAATAATGAAAAATGTCAAGAAGAAATTTACCCCAACCTTGCATGTTGGAATTTCAACTTTAAGCAGCTCTCCAATGTATCGTAAATGCTTGAGGTTTCAGTGTTTCTGTTTGTTCCATTTTTCAAAAGAGAGAAAATCAATTTTTTTATTTCTATTTGAAGCGACAAAATACTCCTCCCACATGGTATGAACACATTTAAATGTATTAAAACGTAACTTTCAAACACATTCTTCAACCACAATATAGCATGGGATGACTGTATGTTGCAGATAAGTGATTCCCAGTCACCGCCGTGGAACATTTGAGAGCTAATTAATCTACGTTCACTGAAGTGGTCCTGAAATATTATTACAAATAATGTAATTTTGCCCATCCATCTGTGGCAGCGACATAACGTGACAGGCAGAACAACTTCAGCTTTTTCAATAGAAGCAAGGCAAGCAATGTAATTAACCTGTGCATCCACCCTGTGACATCTTAGTGTTGTGCCATGAAAAAAAATTGAATATAAAGCATGCCTTGGTCCAATGAAGATTGACAAAAAGTGCAAGTAAAGTGCGAAATTAATGAGCCTCTGTGTGCCTACCCTTGAAGGTTCGAAATGAGTGGTTTCACATCGCAGTTTGCGAGGCCAAATTCGCATTTTGCACCACATCAAACACATTGAATAGCAAAATTGAGAATCAACCGGTGAAGAAGAACCAATGAGACGTTGCCAAAAAGCTTTGCTGAGCTCACGTCACCTACTGCAGTTAGTCAGAGGTCGAAGGAATCTCTGTGTTATGTACGCCGCAGTAGCTAGCTGGTGCAGAAGCTTCAGCTCGCTACTAGTGCGCCTAAACGTGTTGCAGAGTCACTCCTGAGTCAGTAATCGTGACCTCCATGGTGACAAATAAACTACATTTCTGACAAGTATCATTGTCATGAGGACATGATGAAAAAAAGATGGAGAAGCTGTGTTAAATACCAAGCTAACCTAATATTGACACGGCTAGCGGGTTTAACACCAGAAACCTGTGATTGGCTGGCACCCGCTTAGCTGTATGAATTTAGCAGGAGCATTCATTTTGATGCTGTGGGTGCTCAGGACCCCCCCCCCCCCCCAAAAAAAAAAAGCAGAACGTGTGATTCGCTGCAAGATTAAGTCATAGAGTTAAGATGCTCCCCTTCAAAGTATGCTCCTCATGATGAAGATTCTACGTTGCATAACGGGCGAAGAGGTTTGTTGCATAATAGATCCAAATCCCATTAATGATAATGAAGAAGGGGGCTGATGGGATGGTGGAGGGAAAAATGCTGGATTGGCCAAACTAAAACCCCTCAGCCAGAAACAGGCTGGATCCCAGGGGAGGTTACAGGGGGTCGACGCATTGGTCACCGCGGGGGTTGCACACTGACACACCATCCTTCATTTAAGGTCCAGTCTTATCTGGGAGTCTTACACCACAGTCAGAATATTAAGAGCACTTTGGGATAATCCTTCTTTGTGGTAGCCTAATCACCACTTAATTCAAGACCACTTGGAGTCTATAATAGAAACCACATGAAAGCAAATCTAAACTTTTTCATTCTGCTGAGATGCGTTGTCTCTAAAGGCAACAACTCCCAGGCTTCTTTTGAACACACTCACGCTATCCTGGTCTGCCCGTGGAAGTGGTTTTAAAAGCCCGCTAATAGGAAACAGACAGGCCAGAGTGGTCGAGCCTAATGGAAATCAATGGACTATTCATTAGAAGTGAATTGAGGTGACACTCTGAGGTCAAACCATTGGTCCTGTGTTACACCTCGCTGCATCCTGCCACCTCTCTATTCGCCCTGCCCCTGCCCCCTCCGCGTGAAATATGACCAGTAGCCCACGCTGCACTAAGAGTGCCTCGCTGGCTGAGACAATATGTTACTATGTCGGTGTCGGCCTGCTGCGTCGTATATTACCTCAGTGCTCTTGGTAGCATCAAGGAGAGGGCCCGCTCAGGGTTAGCCTTGAGAAGTTATTTTAAATTAGAACCCAGATTGCTGTGATGATGAGCGGGATGGAGGCAAAGGATAACGAAAGAATCAAGAGGAAAGGATGCGAGTAAGCTATTCACGTGGAAGAAATAAAAGTGAAAACATGGAAATTTTGTAACACAGAGTGACCAAAATTATTATGGTATGTCACTATTGCACAATATTGCTAAAACCTGTTTGAAAATCACACACACACACACGCACACACACACGCACGCACACACTCACACACACACACACACACACACGTATAATCTAGAATTCAAAATTGAGAAACTCAATGCACTTTTTGCACAATGAGAATTGGAAACAGCAGAAACCAAAATGAATATGTTTTAAGAGGAACTTTTTGCAAGAAAGTATGACTACATAAGTGGTGTTTAAACTTCAGTTCTGTTATGTTTCGGTCTGGTTACGTTTGGTTTTGGTTTCTCATGTGCCCTTTTTTTCGCCACCTGTTCTCGTTATCAGTGTCCCTTGTGTGTAACCAATTAGCTCCCTCAAGCCTTTGTGTCTTATCCAGGTGTTTCTCGTTGTCTCGTCACTTAGCTTGTATTTAGTTCCCTGAGTTTCTGTCAGTCTTTGTTGGGTCATTGTGAGCTGTGAGTTTGTGAGCATGTGTGTGCTCCTGTCATGTTTTGTTTCCTGTTATAGTTGGTTTGAGGCATTTTTTTTTGAGTACTTCGACTTAGTGTTTTTTTCCATTGTACTCCTGTGTGTATTTTTTGTTAAATACATTTTTGTCAATCCACCCTGCTCCTACCTGCCTCCCTGCTTTTTGGGGTCCTCCAACTACCACCACGCAGACCGTGACAAGTTCGCTTCACAGGTTATATATACACTGTATGTGTTTCCACATTATGTTTTAGCATTAGCATTGAAATGGCAGAATAAAGGCATAAGAGCTGTCTTTGTCTTACAACCGGGAATTGTCCTGCCATTATGTTTAGTTTTGACAATAAACTTTAACTTGGAGTGGTGTTTAAACAGCTTGAAGCTTCTCTTTTGATGAATTGTTCACTTTAACGAGGAATATGTATTAAATAGATGGAAGAATGTTTCAGCAGCAAATGTGCCTCGGTGTATAATTTTGGTTGATGATCACGGAGACGAATCAAATCGATTTTGTGTTCTTTGAACGACGAGCACCTCTTTGCCTTAGGGCTGCCAAGTATCATGTCAGCCACCCAGTTCAGTGGTAAGGTCGAACCTCTTTTCAACGTACCCCGTTTAAAACGTTTCCACCCCTATAACGTTCACATTCCAAAGTCCCAATTTCGCGTAATTCATTTTCCATTTGCCGATTTTGCTGACAACAAACACCTTTATAACGTAAACTTCATTATAAGGACCAGAGTTTTCCAGCAAAACGGTGAAAGGAAGCTAACTGCCGCGACCTTGCTGATGAACAAAATGTGCAGCGCTGGATTCCCCTCAGTTGCTTAGCAACACTTCTGATCGATTCGTACATTGTTGTACTTCCGGAGGCGCGGTCCTGAGCACATGGTCTGAAAACATGTCTGGTAAATGGAAGCAACTCTCGCTGTCTGTGAAGGCTGAAATTGCCTCTCACTTTCAAAAGGGAGTTTCCCCAGACGAAGCTCAGCCGAGACTACGAAATGGCAACGTTGACGATTTTGACAATCGTCTGGAATGGCAACAAAATCATGGCAGAATTCGAAGTCAACAGATTGAAAGATGATCGTAAACGGCTTCGGGGCGCGGCACGTCCTGAACTGGAGAAGGCACTTTTCATTTGTTGACTGCATGTTTTTGTTTTCAGAGATGAAGTAGGAACGCTAGAGTTGTTTCTTTCATGTCTTATAAAAATCATCCTTTCTTCTTACTGTATACACGTATTTGTAATAGATGTGTTTATACTGTTTTACATGTTCATGTTTTTACATCTATAAATGGTCATAATGTATTATACTTGGTAGTTGGCAGCAATTTTATTGGACATGGTTACAACAAACTACCGTTGTCACAGATTCGTTATGTCCCTCGATGTGTAACGAGGTTGGACTATGTACAGTATTGCACTGAGGTTTGTAACCGCTGTTGTTGCGCTCTCTCTCTCCGTCATTCTCTTTCTTGCTCTCTTTCTGTATCTGTCACTTACTCACTCACTCAATCATGTTCACACGCAGCGATTCGATGAGTGATGTAGCCGCAATCTAAACCAAAGAGAAAAAAGCCTTTTCTCAAAGAGTGCACCAATTATCTGGGGTTTGAAACTTCCAGCTCTTAGAATGAGTGCAATGGTGATGGCTATTAAGGGTTCAGAGGTGGTTTGAACAGTCAGCTCGTTGAAACATTCAAGGAGCTTTTTATTTCGCTTGATAGGGATGCAGCACCGCATGCAAACGCGAGGCATCGGCACTCGTGTCTTTTGTCTTTTCGTCCTGTGTTCAGAAATCATGCCGTCGGGTAGGCTCAAGCAGAGTGGACGATATAAGCTTTAGTCTTCCACCAAAATTCAAAATGGCCCCTCTGGCCACAAGTTGTGCTGCACCAACCAAGCGAATGGCTCAGCAATTACGCAACCAACTTGCCACTCTCTCTGCGATGTTGAAGAAGGCAGTGGCCGCCTTGTGATGCGATTAGGGAAATTCACTTTGCAGCGTTCTTTGAGGACTGCCGAATATTGACTGAGATAGATGAATTTCCGTGGGCGTGGCTAATTGATGACAAATACTAATCGCCATCGGTCACCACTGAGGAGAAGATTCAGAATCTGTGGGTGATGGGAGGAGGGCCAGAGCAGGCTGACGTCACTTGAGAACAAGGCCTGCTGTGCCAACCTGTCATGCTGCTATTCATATCACACTGCAGACTGGCACCAAGCTGTGCCCAATATTACTGCTGTCCATTATGTGCAAATCTGAAGGCAGACTCAAATATGGCCGCAAAGCTCGTGTCCTGAGCAAGCATGTCCTTTTTAAATACGACCGCGCAGCAGATGAGTGGGGTGAATGTGAACACAATGTTGTGCCACGCACTGTATGCGTGTAAAAATAGAGCTTTTTCCCTTTTCAACCACTCCTGGTCATTGGCACGTAAACAAATGAAAGCACAACACTCACACACAGACGCACACATATCCAGATGGAGGCTGACAGCATGCTTTGGGCAAATGACTTCAAATGAGGAACGCACGAGCCCCTCCTTCGCTGTGTGATGGCTTTCACGTGCTTCCATGACCTCACATGTAGCTCCAGGCTCAGAGGAGGATACAGTAGGTGAAGGTTGCTCGTGTGTTCGTGTGTGTGGGTGTGTGCATGTGTGCTGGATAGAGACAAGCACTGAAAAGAGGACGTGCTTTATGGTGCAGTCTACAATCATAAAGACACTGTGACTGATTTGGACGTTTGCCATTTTTAATGTGGGCCACACAGCATCGATCTGAATTCATTGTCAAGAAGCAAAATTGTGCATTTCAATCTATGGTTTGGATTTTGACATTGTCGTGTGGTCACTTCTATTAGGCTTAACTATTTTGTTGAAGGTTCATTGGTCGTGTTTCAAAGTTGAAAGTACTTACATATCGATCCTGCTTGTGCTGTTTATCATCCACTTATTGGGGGGGGGGAGAGAAACTCAAAGAAAGTGATGTGATGAAAATGTATTCTTTTCTCAGCCCCTCACATATCAGTCAAGCCTCCCCTCCCAAGCCCTCGAAGAGAATACATCCTGGTGCCATCCCTGGAGCAAAGGGACCTCAGACACTGGACAGGGTTCAGAACAGCAACCCGAAGTTAGCAACATTCCTGCTCGACAGGTACATCTACCACCTCCTTTTGATTTTGAATTGATTTTATGTTTAAAAAAAAAAAAAAAAAAAAAAAAAAAAAGAA
>CAAKHF010002043.1:7308-22514 GCA_901007745.1 Hippocampus kuda | reverse complement strand
ACCCCCCCTGGTGCCTGAGATGATTCAGTGCTGACCTTACCAGACACACGCAGTCATTCAAAAGGACAGAGGACACAACAGGACTGACGCACCTATCACTCGCATGCTTTGTCAATGTCATTTTAGTTTGCGCACGTGCGTTTGTCACGTCCCCAAGAAAAGAGAAAACGCCAGATAGCTTTGATATATTTAGGTGTGCTGATTGGAACCAGGGGAAATCAGCGGTAAGTCTTAATGGAATTATGGGTTCTATTCTCAGAGAATATACCTTGAGCTTTCTTCCACATGTGCACTCGCCGTGGTACTCCGTGTACAGTATCTTAGCAATCATTTTTTTTCGTATCGGGGTGAAAACCGAGAGGCCAGAAATGGTGGCGTGGACGCAGAAAATTCTTATCTCCATCTGGCCAGTGCTTAGGGAAACGGTAATGATGATTGGGACCTGGGACCAGGCAACATTTTCCACATCTCGAATTTCCAACGGATTCCCCAGATTTCCCCTCATCCTTAAAGGCCCATGGGGGGGGGGGATTAAAAGTGGGGAATGGGGATGTCATTTTATGATTTTTCTCCCTTACTCAACTCACATTAGTGGTGTTAAAACTCGGGTCTTTGGTGGTGGTCCATTTTTTTTTTCCGGCCCCCGATACATACTAAAAACTGTTGGCAAGGCCCGGAGTACTATTTAAAAAAAACAGGGGTGGGGTGGGGTTAGAGTTGACAGTGTGTTGGAAGTTTAGCTGGCGAAAATGTGGGGGTCGCGTGAGTATGCAAAGTAAACAAAACCGTTTTCCTCCACTTTCCGCCAAATGTCAAGGTCCCATTTGTGGACATATGACAATGAATGGCGTCAAGTATGGTCGCTTTACAGGCTGCTCTTGTTTTTGTTCTGAATGTGAGATTTAGCTGCTGCTCAAAGGAAGGGTAGATCTCGTCAAGTGCAATGCAGGATCGCAGTCCACCTCAAAAAAATGATCACCTTGAACAGAAAGCCTTAAAGTAGCTTGAAAGCAAGCATTCAAACAACATAATTGCATGATTGTTCTGTAAAACGCTTGTTAGAGGTACAATTGAAGTTAAAAAAAAAAAAAATCTTCCAAGTGTCTTGCTCTCCGTATTTTATTAGCCCTGTAAAGGCTCCAGAAGGTCAAAATAAATTCTCGAGAAAAAAATATTCTCAAAAGTTCACCAAACCATCAATTTGTGCGACGCAACGCGAAATGTCAGCAAATCTCCGATGGCCCCACGGAGAAACGCGATAAGAACGGAAAGCTTGTGGTTGCCTTTAACAATATGAACACTGTGATTAAAACTACACACACATTTACATTGCAAATGCCAACTTAAATACATTCATTAAACAAAACATTTATAGAGTACCTATAAGCCGCCTTTTTGGGTGACGGTATCGCTCTGTAAGCACGTATTCCGCTCCATTACCTGTCTGTCAGACGTTCACAAAATATGAGCAGGTTTTACGATAGCAACAGTCTGAGCCTGGAATGAACCAATTAATTTTACATTATTTCCTTGGGGGAGCTACATTTGGAGGTTCCACTGTATTACTCGATGACACTTGACATATTAAGTTGTGCTCTCCACCTGCACGTCATTTAATTGTACATAATGAAATTGTCCCAGTCTGCCTGTTTGTGTCTCGTCAGGCGTCTCTCTCATCTGCCGTACTTAAAAGGCGGCAGTTTTGCAGCCTCCGTCGGCGGTGCGCGCGGCTCTTTTGAGCGTCGCCGTGGCGACCGCATCTTGACTGACAGCTCAGTCACAGGCTATCTGATAGCGTCCACCTTCAATTAAATGCTATCTGGGTGCGGCGGCGCCGCTTCTCTTCCAAGCGCGCGCTCGCGTACACACGGGCAAGCCGGATGACGGATCAGAACGTCATTTACGCTGACCTTCAGGCATCTGATAGAATGGGCGTCTTTAAAAATGGCAGCCCTTTATTGCCTTTTGTGTATGTATTAGCTGTTCAGTGAACGTCCAGACTGAGGGCGGGTCACCTTAGGTTCAAAACACTTATGTCCAGAATGCTTTTACTCCTTTTCTGATGCAGTAGGTGTCCACGAATTACCTTAATAGTAATGTATCCGTCTCAAGCAGCAATTAACTGAGTACACTTAAAGGGGCATCTTGACTAAATTATCCTCCTCCAAATGGTGAAAATAAATCAAAACTACCCGAATTTAATGGCTGTCCATATCCCAGGAGTTATTGCCGGGCCTGAAAAGTATTCCAATTTGATGCCACCAATGTTCATGATCAGGGATTTAGTGAAAGAGTTGCGTTCCACCGGCGGTGTAATTTATAGGTAAGTTATGACATAGGGTCGTGTGTAACTAACTCAGTAGAAGAGTCATAATTGTTGTCAATATGTATGTGAAAAATACTTATTCTCCTGCCACTATGCAGAGTAGTTGTGTCATTTGTAATCTCAAATCTCGTCCTAAACCGAGGACGCATGATGTACCGGTACAAAAAAAGTACCGCGATACCTCACCATAAAAAATAAGATACTACATATTCTTAGTCCTTCTGCGAAATCCATTAGGAAGCAAACATTTTTTTTTTTCCCACAGTAGGCTTAGTGTCCTTGTTTCAAGCTGTTTGTCACGCCTGCAAAATATGGACTGTATGTTTGAAAAGAATGAAAGCCCACCCGACGAGCGATCTTGTGTTTGCGGTAGTGTACTTTCAGTCTCCCGTGCCCCAAACAGGAAGGGAAGCTTGGAGGGACATCACCGGAAGCAGCCAAAGTCGAGTACACAATACACTTCAACTAAATTTATGACTCTGATACCAGAAACAAAGAGAACTAAACTCTGTACCGTTTATTTATGCATGTCGAAACTCAACTTGAGTGCCTCACAAGTCTTTACTTCTACCTCAGTGCTCAAAGTGTGTGTGTTGGGGGGCATAAGCAGCCAGGTTGGATGAAGAAGACCGGATGTCGTGCACCTTGTTGCGTCTCCGCTGCGAAATTACTCGGCCACATCCCAGCAAAGGGAAAGTCATTAAGCTCGTTCCCGTGGGTGGTGTCATCGCTTATCATACTGGCAGCTGGTATCCTTTTGACCCCCCCTTAAGTCATTACCAGGCTTCCAAATGTGCTGCCTAACATCTCACCTCTGTCCACTGCCAGAGAGGCTGCGGAATTTCAGTGGTGGATGGTTGACTCTCGAATAGCGTGATTGGAGAAACAGTCGGTCTGATGGATGGACTTAAAGTTGAGCAGTACCACCAAATTGTGTCGTGAGCGCTGTTGTCTATCCTTTTTTCTGAGAGATCGAGTCACAAACTGGTCAGTGAAGGAAATTATTTCTCTTTCCGCACCTTTTTTTTTTTAGTCCACACGTTACCAACATCATTGTTATGACAGTCAGAAATACTTTTAAGTGAATAGTTGAATGGAAATGTCATACTTAATTGTCTGCCCACTTTTAAAAGGTAATAGTTGTGTGATGAGCTCAGAGAGATTTGACTTGCCAAAAAAGGTTCAACATTAGTTCTCTTACGTCAGTCTCACTTTAATGTCAAAGTTTGGCAAGCAAGCGGTGAACTCGACTCGCGTCTTCGCTCCCAAACCAGAGCCGATGTCAATCTTGAACGCTTTCCATTTTTCCTGCCTATTTCCACGGTGCCTGCAACCCCACAATAAATCCAAACAGAATTATCAAAGGAGGCCACGGATTAGGTGTTAAATGCTGGATGTGCTAAAAAAGAGAGCTTTGAAGTCTACGGGGCTTTCAGGCGGAAATGTCACCGTTGGAATCAAAACAAAATTTACCTCCCAACCCCCCCTCCCCCATCACACGAGCCCTCATGCCCTCAGACCTTTCATGTAGCTCACACTGCTGCAGTTTTGTCCACTCTTCATCTCCATTTTCCTCTGTCCCGTGGAAATGTGTCAAGTCGCTGTGGGTTTGGGGCCTCAAAAGATGAATGTGTGACCGGAGGCAGGAAGCCAGCAGGTGGCGTGTGAGCTTCTGTGTTGCGAGTGACCCGACGACTCCCAGGTACTGCTCCTCAGTTGCTGCAAGCTATGAATAGAGCAACACTGTTCTCCACCTTGAAACATGATTGGAGTTCTCTGTAGGAGAGATTCCTATGAGCAGGTGTCAGCACATAACAGTTAAAAATAGGTGCAACATGATAATTTATTGCATGCATTATAAACCACTCCCAAATATTGTGGCACCACCAACTAAACGGAAATAAAAAAAAGAACCAAACAATTCGCTGGTAAATCACCATTGGTTGATTTTACAGAGAAGTAATATTACTTTTGAATGAATTGGAAAAATGAACTTATCCAAACTCTACCCCGACAACAAGGAACTTTCGGAGGGCCAATGGTGGTTTGGACTTGTGCTGGACGATATGGAAATAAAAATCTATCACGGTAACCCAATATATTTTCAATTATTGTACAAAAAAAAATAAAAATCATACAGCACACTATGTCTGCTTATCCATTCCCTTTTTATTTTATTTTGAAGTGACATGAAAGCAGGACCTGTGTCGCATGAGAAATGCCTCCAGTAGTGCTGCTGAGAATGCTGGATTAGTGAACGGACAGCTCGATGGGATCATTGGTTGAATATCGGACTCTAAAAACTACTCGATAGCTGTAGCCCATATTGAGACATCAGAAAGCAAGGAAGTGAGGTGACATCCTTTGGACTAAGTGTCAATTCTATCTTTTGTCTGATACGTTGATAATGCGGTCCTCATTTCCATAAACTCCACGAGACCAGCTAATGTGTCATTGGTATTCTCCGCACAGCCCCTCTAAGCCCTTCACGCACACACCCAGAGCACTCGGCCTGATCTCATTTCCTGTCTCCGCACCGCCGCAAACAAACGCAACAATTGTCCTGCTTTTCCGGACATTGTTGCTGCAACTGCTATTGTTTCGTCACACACACACACACAAACACACACACACACACACGCATGCACGTGCGTGACAATCGGCTCTGGGTGTCTGCAAGAGTTCAGGCCACATTGCGGTTTCACATACAAACACACAGAGGCGCAAGCATAGATATGCACACAACATAACCCGCCTGCGGTGTAGCGATAACTGGAGTTCTCCCCCCCCCCCCAAAAAGTCCCTTTAATGTCATCATAAGCCCTTGTCCTGAAGGGGGTTTTGTATACTGGTGTATATTTGTCTGTGTCTCACACACACGGTTTGTAGACGCGCAGCAAGGCGCCTTTTCTGTGTTTGTATGTTTTGGAAAGCGCTGAAAACTTTGAAGTCATGAAAGGGCACACGGGGGAAACGTTGGTCCAATAAGATCCCAGTGTGGAACATGTGTAAAAGAGCTCAAACTGTGAGTGTGTGTTGGAAAAATAAAGTTTTGGGCTTCTGCACACCGGTATTTCTGTCAAACCTCTTTAAATGTGGTTTGGCATGAAAGCTGCACTTGAGGCCACTGAAACCAGACCTTTTGGAAAACTCCTCCTTCCGTGATATTCAGATGTAATATTGAATAATTAATAGTTTTGAAGCTTGCATTTTTGTTTCGACCAATTTGAGTTGGTTGGCTTTTTCCCCCCTCAGCCTCACAGCTGAGACTCAGTCGTTGAACACGCAAACTGGCTAACCGAGGGTTAGCTAGCTAACAGGTAGCCGCTGCAGGTCCCGATACGCTGAGCAAATTGGTGATTTTTTTTTTCTGTGTGCACAAGTTTAAAAAAATCATCTACAATACAATACATGCTGCTTTCACAACAGCGGCAGCTGTAACAAAGCGCTTAACAAACTATAGTTGCACATAGCAAGTGTCTACTATGCTATAATGCTCCCTCTAGCAAAGAAACGATGGGTGGAAGTTACCATCTTTTTCCCACCTGTTTAGTCAATTTGCCCGACGCGCACTCTCCTTTTTTTCCCCGTCTTATTATTTTGAACGGCCAACGACCGGGACGTCGTGGGCCGGGGCCGCAGCCGTGCCTCGCGTGGCAGCGCAAAGTGGTCACGGGCTGGAGAAAGCTCAGTGGACATCAGGAACCCATGGAGCGGCACCTCCCATCGCAGACGAGCGGGGAGCGCCTACGATGGCATTGCGTAATGGCATGCCATATGTGGAATAATATGTTTGCTATAACGCTAAAGTAGACTCGCCCACTCGCTGCGTGCGAAGCGAGGAGGGACTCTCTTGCAACGGCGACACAACGAACAACTTGAAAGAAACATTCGAAAATAGTTTTGCTAGTTTGTTTCAGTCCCAGCAAGCATCACGGAAGTTGACTGCACATGACCAAGGGAACATTAAACAGCAGGCCCGACAATACACACAAAATAATGAATACCTGTTGAAAATAGTTTTTACATAACAATTATATGCCATTTTAAGCCAACTAGCAAGAAGTTAGCTCCTTTCATTTCAGCTCCTGTAGTGGTGCCCCTCTGAGTCGGAACAAAACAATGTTCATATCGACAAAGCCTCATTTGGTCAAAAGATGGCTTACATTTGTTCCACATTTTAGATCGGTGATGTGAAATGCAGTGGAATTTTGTGTGTGTGTGTGTGTGTGTGTGGAGGGGGGGGGGAGTTCTCTGTGCCCCCCCAAAATTGTTCAAATATATTGGGGGGAAATGGTAGGCAGGTAGTTTATTGTAAGTATGTTCCAATGTCATGCAAAAATGAATTTCTGATTATTCAGTGGGACAAGAAAGACAGGAAAATGATACAATACTCATTTGAAAAAAATATTTGATAGTTGCAGCCATAAGAGTTGACTGTTGGGCCTTGTTGCTAACCAAAATATCAGCACCTCCCTATATAAGTGTCAAGAGTCTCGGTGAATTCAGTTGTGGAATCTTATTGTCTGACATGTCTATGTTGTGAGTTGAATTCCTTGTACAGTATTAAGACTATTTTGAGATACAGGGACTCCTGGGCACCTGGTCCCTTCTGTAGTTAAGTATCTAAGCTAACCCAAATTCTTCGCTAAACGGTAAATTCTTCCTTGGTAACTCCACTAAAAAGCAATGGAGCATCCTGAATTATTTTTGCTGTGCTATTTTTACTTTTCTATCATTTAAGAGCAAAATCTTAGCTCCGTTAACATCCAGATTGTAAACGGCCAATTACTTTTTTTTTTTTTTTTTAAATATGATACAAAGACAGCAAAAGGAATTGGAAATATGCAATAAAGATGAAGCTGCATCCATCACATTTCTACTGCCTGCAGGGAGTGGAATTCCTGGCAGGCTCGCTGCCTTTCGGATGACTCCAATGTCTCCCTCTCCATTTTTTTCACTCTAATGGAGAGCACCGTTGAAAGCAAAAATATCGAGGCTTTTCGCTGAAGAGACTCATCACCGACGGATAACACATTAAGTTTTATTCCGTCACCAAAATGGATCGTTTTCGAATTTGTTGTCAGATGTCTCAAGCAGAATCCGTCTGCTCGGTCTCAAGCAAGTATGTGTTTCCATAAGAGCGCACGTGTCACACTGGCCCACACCCGCCTGGTCAAACAAAAAGAATGCAGAGGAGGATTTGGCCTTGCTTTCTCTCTTCCTATAATGGCTCCCCACTGCTTGTGACAAACGGATATTAGTGTCTTTTACCTTTTGTGCTTGCATGTCATCCACTCCTTAACCTTTTCAGTCTTTATTTGTCTCGGCTCTTCTCCGCCATGAATATGTTAATGAGAGCGACGGGCTCTCTGTCAAGTACAATTGTCATCAACATATCCATGTCCTCGGAGAGCGGCGAGTGTCACTGGGAAAGGGGAAAGCAGCCGCCGTAATAAAATATTGAATTGCTCTTCCGCTGTTACTTTGGGGTTGGGCGCATGAATCTCTTCGACCGTTTGCAGTTTATAGTTCTATAAACATGTCGTATGTCCATATTGTGGTCTGTGATTTAGATAAGGAGTGAAAGCGTTGTGGAAACATGGAGCGTATTTTGCCGACCATACGCGTATCGCATTAAAGGCCGCAGTCTCAGTTATGGGTGCTTTTTCTGAATTGAATACATACATTCGGCGCCGTGTATTAATGGACGCAGGCATGATAAAACATACGCTAGCGTGCAGCGGGAGCAAAATTGAGTTCGGTTGCACTTTAGTGAAGTATTGAACAATGTGAAAAGTGACTGCGCTTAGTACTTTATTGAAGGATTGAACAATGTGCTCACGGTATTTTTTTTTTTGTTCTGCAAATCCATCAAAGTCCTCATCTTCTGTATCCGAAATGAGCAGCTGGCCGAGTTCTCCGTCAAACACGGCAGGTTCCCTCTCGTCATTGTCGTTTTCCTGCTTCCTTCACTTGCGAACCACCGATTCGTTGATCTTGAATTCTCTCGCGGCTGCTCGTTTCCCATGTGCCTCCGCGAAACTGACAGCTTGCATTTTAAAAATGGGCTTGGTAAACGTGTCCCTTCGTAGGGGCCATTTTCGGGGGTCCTTAGCCCAACCACTGTTGTTTTGCACAATGCGCATACCGGCACTTTAAAACTACTGGCTTGAGCGTCCTCTTTCACACGCGCCCATCCGCCTTTAACATCCGTATGCTGTCGTCGGTCACGTCCGCTTTTCCTCTATATAAACTGCGTGTCGGCAGGAAATGCCCCCAGTCGGTCAAGCGGCAAGCTCATCCAAGTCACACAACAACATTCACAGATTTTGGAACTTGGTGCAGACGCAAAGCGCGCCGTATTATAAGGCCCCCCCTGTCTGTTTTGGAGAAAATGGAAGACTTTTACAAAATACGGTAACCATACCTAGCTAAGCAAATAAAAAGTAAATATCAGTCCTTCATAGGAAGCCATTGTCACATTGACATGTACGCCAATGTTTAAGACGCCGCTAAAACAATCAACGTCACCAAAGAGCAATTTCCAATTTGAATTCTTAAACTGTCCACTCAATCATTTGCAGTTTATTGGTGTGTCAGTCACCTCATTCATTTGTGACACAGACTGCTCCCTCGTGTCGTTTGAGTCTTGTGTTTTGTGCCTGCACATGTTTTCCGAAGACTCCAGTTGGGCCCGTGTCCCCATGCATCCTGCAGCAGGCAGTTTGGCTCATAAATAGCACATTAAATGGTAAATGGGCTGTCACTCATAGAGCACTTTTCCACCTTGGGTACTCAAAGCGCTTTCCTCATTTACCTACCGATGACGCCGCATCAGGAGCAACTGGGAGTTCAATGTCTTGCTCAAGGACACTTGGACAAGGTCGCAATGGCCAGGCATTGAACCCCCAATCTCTGGGGTGGGAGACGACCGCTCTCCCACTGAGCCATGCCGCCGCCAGTCGCACTCGTCACCCCGACGTTTAAACCACGCGACCGTGGGGCACGTCTTCCGAGCCAGACACGTTCAAAATGGCTGCCTGGAGTTCCTGACTGTCCCCTGCCCTTGTCTTTGTTTACACGGGTGCTTTAAATGTGTAATCCCCGTGTAATTAAACGTGACTCCGTTGATGGCACTCTCGCCTTTTTGCACAGGCGCCGGTGCAGCGGAGTGAGTAAGCGCATGTGACTTGTGTTTTACGAATTTAATGCGTCCGTGTCAAGCCTCATCGTCGTAGCTCAAGAGACGAACAGCGGCGTCTTTGTCATGGCAAACTTCCACTCCTCGCGCCGCCATTGTTGCACTAAAAGCAATATCACATTTGAGCGCGTGCGTCTCATATCTCGTCGTTTTAATCTTATCTTTATGCATGGCCGCCCGCCCCGCTTCTCTCCGTTCTTTCTCTTTTAATTTTGGAAGAGGAACCCCGTTGGATTATTTCAACACGTTTTGCCTTGATCCCGTTGGAAGGCAGTTCCAAGTGGAGGGGATTACCTCCGTTTATCCCTTTTCCTTTTAGTACAAAGTCACAAAGCAATTCAGAAAACAAAAGGAGCCCCTGATATTTGCACACAACCTCGCCTAGCCTCTGAACTCTTCAATCCCGCCGCAATTTTCCGTCAAAAGCTCCCTTTTAGCCTGTCATAGCTGACATTCTCCCGCAAAAATGAGGGCGACAAAGTCGACATGGCGGATGCTGGCTGTGCAAACGGGAATTTTGCAATGCCGGTACCTTGATGTCAAGTAATATCCAACACTGATTTCTCCCGCCCTGTTGTGCAAACGAAACTAGACTCCCTGGTCACCCATTCTTGAATTTTTGGATGTGGGGCCACGTTTTCCAACAGAGTCCCGTTCCTACGGCCATGATGCCACCCAAATTTGTAGGAGGCTCATCGTTTCGACAATCTATCACCAACACGGTCGTAAAATGCAATAAATATTTGTATGAAAAAAAAAACAAAACACTCCTTGGCCGCACATATAAAACAATGAAATAAAAAACAGGAAGTGCAGCAGTAAGTGCCTGCTTGCGCGGCATGACCACCGTGCAAACCGTTTCATTGTGCATCGTTGGTTACCTCGGAACGCCGGCACAGCCATAAATCCAGGATCCTGCCCTGTAATAAAACGTTATAACGATATTTAATGGGAATCTGACAAAATGTCCCCCGCTATATCGTGGTTCAACCACCGCATCTCCGCTATAGCTCAAATATTTTGTGAAGCGTATCTTACTTTTGTCGCCGCTATTTTGCAGGAACCTGGCGTTTATAGCAGTCCTTTTTATGGGTTTTTACTGCATGCTTACTAACCTTCATGCCCTTACAGGTGGGAAAGGAGAGCCACAGTCACCATTCTAATTTTCAGCCCTTTATTGAGCACAGAGAGAACAGTAACAGTTTTCTATAATAATGCTTAATAAATAATGCGTAATAAATAAATAATGCTTGTCTTTTTGGTCATGTTTACCAAATTTGGTCAAAGCCCATTTCTCAAATGTTCAGTTCCATATTTTAATCCATTTTGCTCTCTCTATCCCCCCTCTTTTTCGCAGTATAACTTTGTGGGTAGAATCCTCGGCCCGCGGGGACTCACGGCCAAACAGTTGGAAGCAGAAACGGGATGTAAAATCATGGTGCGAGGCAAGAGCTCCATGAGAGACAAAAAAAAGGTAAGCGCATGCTGGTGTGTTTTACCCCTCATTATTTTTTCATGGCGCACTCCCCCGGCGCATCCGAAACGACAGAAAAAAAACATTTTGATCATGCATTAATTATTGTTCGGCTCGGGCGTTTGAGGTAGAGATTCCTTGAGGTATGACGCCATCATTTCAAAGTTTCCCCCGGTCTAGTCTCACACGAAAGCATCCTCGTCGAACGTGTGGAAACTCGACACGGCGGCACCCGGATGCCTGATGGCTGGATGCTGACATGTGATCTGTTTGCAGAAAGGCTGTGCAGTGGAAAGTAAAAGGGGCAGTAGTAGTAAGGCAGGCGAGCAGGCAGACGGCCAAGGCCAGGGGCAGCCTCTATTTCTGGAGCCACCGAGCTGAGGTTGGAGGCATAAAAGGTTAATGCCATGTGTGTTTATGTCCTGACATGCCAGTGCTGGACGCAATTCTTCTCCCCCCGCCGTCCCCATTTTAAACCTCTACCTCATTATTCCGCAATCAGAATATGCGTTTCTAAAATTCATTTTACAGCCATATTTAAATATCGTGACTGGAGATTGAGACTGAAAAAGCAAGTTCAGTTCAACCACCTTGTTCCTCGCGTGTACTTTTTACGTTGTAAAAACCGTGGAGATGAAGACATTTCTCATGGCATGTTTGTTCCAAGCATCGTCCTCATTTGTCATTGTCCTGTAAAACGTTCCTACCTTGATTGACAACTGACTTACGAGCTGTCACTTTTTTACTTTGTCTTGCGAGCAAAAATTTGACTCGCACTTGAGCTTCCGGTAATCCAAATATTAAATGACAGCAGTGAACGTGACAAAAAAATCAATGGTTATGAGTTGTCAGAAGTTGCTTTTTGCCAGTACTATAAAGCTAAACTTAAATCAAAGAATTTTGCATCGACTTTGTCTGCCATCTGAATGCACATAAACACATAATGGGAACTGCCATGGATGGGCTAACAACTTGGTTCCCCGAAAGGTCTTGGGTTGCAGTTCCTGTGGTTGAAATTAACCCCCCCCCCCATCCTCTCTCACTGTTCTAACAAAAATAATCAAAGTTTGCCCTATTGAATCAAATTTCCAAATCTACACATGGAACAGGAATTTAACGTGACCAGGGTCAGACACAAACAAAAGAAATGGCTTTCAATATGAATTAAATGTACATTCAGGTTCATTTCAACCATTTGAAATATATTTTGAGACATTTTTGTTTGCTTTGGGTTATGTTCGTTCTTCCAACGTATTGATGCGACTTTTTTTGGTTTGTTTTTGTCCTGATTGTTACGACTGCACCTTCACTGCTCATTTAGTCACAGTTCACGCTGATCATTGGATGATCTTCCTTCATCTTCAACGTCCGCCTGCATTGTTTTTCTTGTCACAACCTAATCTGCAACTAAAATTGCAAATTGTGGCACAGATAAAAGGAGCCGGGGTCAAGATGAAAAATCCTACAAACCTTATTTCTTGGGGTTTTGGGGGGAGGGGGGGGGGAGAATCCCTCTCCCCGATGTGTATTTCCCTCCATTTGCCCAAAACTAAGGAAAGTACTCGATACACTCCCCCCTTGTACCAGAAGCAAATGGCCTGACAATATCTCACTGTAAACTGTGGCATCAGCATCATATCCATTTATTAAAAGGAGTGGTTGGAGGTATTTGTGATGAAATATCTTTCCTCTGGGATAAGTAAATACCCTTCTATGATCCAACGCGACTATTCTGGACTTCTCCTCCATCTTATTTCTTTAGTCCGTAGCTGTCAGCCGTGGGATGCTTTATTGTA
Source organism: Hippocampus kuda (assembly GCA_901007745.1). NCBI lineage: Eukaryota > Metazoa > Chordata > Actinopteri > Syngnathiformes > Syngnathidae > Hippocampus > Hippocampus kuda. The sequence continues at coordinate 9,714 of CAAKHF010002043.1, read as the reverse complement.
TTACATTTACATAAGGAAATGTATTTTATCCCCTTTCATTGTGGGAACACAACTTATCTGCACACACAAAGTCCACAGTTGCGTCGTTACACAAACAATTCATGCTTGCAGACGAGCACATTTTAGGCTGAGTCATAATCTTCGAAGCTCCCGGCAAGCATTATTTTTTTCTTCCCCCCCACACCCCCCTCGCTCCCTTGTTCTTTTATTTTTATGGAAACCTCCCATTCTTATTTTAATTTCGCTCTCTGTGCTCATTTCCCTTGGAGTGTGTTCATTAGAAGAGGAGACAATAAGGGCACTCTGCTCTCCTCGTCACAATTATATCCACAAGTAGTTTGAGAGGAGTGAACATGTTCTGGCACGCACACAATTCCCAGTGCACGCCACATTCCTGGATCGCCGTCTTAACTAATTACACAAACTTTTTATTGCCCTTCGGCGTGTTACTATTTTAGCGTATGTGTATGGATTTCACAAATCACACTTTCCATCATATGCCTTGTGGAGGATTCTTGAAGAAATATGGCAGGTTCCGGCGCTTAGATTCACGGTAAAGAAAGAGTTTTATAGAAGGTGTAGATACAACTCTGCTGAGACCCTTTCGTCACCTTTTTACTCTTCTCAATTACGGCACCGACACGTTTCAAGAGACAGTCTTCCATCTCAAGAAAAGCGACTGACCGGCCTCAACCCGCTCATCCATCTTCGTTAGCGGATCTTGCAGATCATTTTCAACTTTGTACAGCACGCGAGCTACACTGCGAGGCAATATGACAAAATTCCACACGCTCCTGCACTCTTACAATTCAAAAGAGCCCCATAGGAACTTGGACTAGCGTGAATAACAGAAAAAGGAGACTGGACAAAACTGTCGTCATCACATCGTTATCGCACATAGTCCACGTTTCTCGCGTTAGCTGCACCTGTCATTGTTTCACCGTTGATTGTAACAGGAGCCGATCACTTTGTGTGATAAGCATGTCATGGGTATTGTCATGTGATGTGATTTATTTTCGTGTAACTGTTGAAGATTGGCTTTCCAGTAGCTAGTTAGTCAATGTATGATGACTGTATTTTATCAAGAACACAGTGGGCCCTCAGTTTAGGATCTTGAGTTCAGAGTTTTGTATTTATGACCCAGATTTGTTTTTCATCGAAAATATGAACTGCAGCGATCTACTCTTGCAACGGCGTAGGTGAGTGATAAACTTGAACGTGTTTTGAATCAGTTCCGTCGTAGGATTTAGAACTCTTGTCTTCACGGAGACCCGCTAGACTTCTCGTTCTGTCTCCCCCATGTTTGTTATTGTTGTCCTCTGAACGGGTCGTAACTGGGAAGTAAATTCCTTGTGTGTTTCTTGCATACATGGCCAATATATGTTATTGGCCATGTTATTGTATGTTCTATATATGTTCAATAAACAAGAAACAAACAAACAAATAAATCTTATTCTGATTCTGAAACCAAGGATGAGCAAATTGACCTTCAATGGTGAACTATTTATTGCACTTAAAGCCAATATAGCCAAATTAATAACCGATTTCCACTAACCACTGACCATCGATGATCCTTCAATCACTGTATCCTGATATCATTGTATCGGAATTCTATCGTTCCGTAAATTATGCCGTGATTCTGATTGTCCACATTTTTTGAATAGGCAATCTTGGCTGTTCCAGAGAGATTGTTTTGTCCTTGCGCCGAGAATGGCATGAACAATCTGACCGAGGTCTGCCAGATCTTAATTTCATCCGTTTTTTTTTTTTTTGTCGGTAAAGCCATAAGAGTCTTTGAAGGTGTTGCATAATTACGGCTCAGTCTCCGATGAAACCACGGCCCCCGGTTGCCTCTTTTATCCGTATCCTCAACCCTCCGTATTCTTCGCTACGTGCCCCGTGGCGGCCCAGGAAGCCACGGCAGCAGCTTTAGCCGGCGTGTTTATTCAGGATCCATTAGCGGCAGCATTTTTATGCTCTCAATAATTCAGCTGGTTGCTCCTGGGCCGCGCCGGCTGACGGCGAGCGGGTTCACTGAAGCCTTCATGGCCGTGTGAGAGAGCGACCGAGAGGCTGAGTGAATCACGGTCCAGTGGAGAACAATGGCGAGAGATGGAAAAGCAGCTCGGCTAGAAAATAGGTAAGAAGAATGAAGGTGAAGGGCGAAATGCAGTTATGTGTACGAGTGCGTATGCTGCGATTGCTTTTTTTCCCTCCCCGATGCGGATGAAAGTTGCTTAATGGGTTTGGACTGTCTTCACTTGATTTCTCAGACAAACAAGTGTTGAAATATTACCCCTTTGTTAAGTTAGCCTCTTAGCCCATTTGTCTTAAGGCTGACTTTTGGCTCCCAACACCCCCCCCCCCCCCCCCCCCCCCCCCCCCCCCCCCCCCCCCCCACCACCA
>CAAKHF010002039.1:16252-27405 GCA_901007745.1 Hippocampus kuda | reverse complement strand
TATATATATATATATATATGAGAGAGAGAGAGAGAGAGAGAGAGAGAGAGAGAGAGAGAGAACTCAACTGTATTATATTTTCTTGAGACTGCACCAGCACAGTCGTAAATCAAACAAAGATAAAAGACTAGATTTAAAAAAAAATAAAAATTCTGAGAAGCTTACCGTGGGATAGACGAACTCTGGAGGACTGTGATAAGGTTACCGATAAAAGCCCTGCTCTCATCAAACTGGCATTACTTGGATTTGTAATAACTGCCTGTGATCTTAAAGCCTTACAAATGCGTCCTGTCCATGTGTGTACACCTCACCACATCATGCGCTAACACAGAGCACAGTGCAGTAGCAGCAGGCTCCCTCAATGCAGTTGCCCAAGAGTGCACCCTCATCATCGTCATCAGCCCCACGGCTCCCTGCGGGGCTGATTGCTGCTGAGGGGACAAACGATCCGCTTCTGACCAGATCTAAAAAGTTATTGTAAAAGACCATTTTCTTCAGATGTGCTTGGTGGCTGTTCTCTATAAAGTGCAACAGAAATGGGGCATAACTTGGGAAGAAAGTGGAGTGAAATGTGAGTATAGATTAGAAGTACAGTATGAATAAGTACAGAGTAGGGTTTTTTTTTTTGCCCTCTCAGTATCTTGCTGTAGGGTTTTGTTTTTAAACAAAGTATTTTGCCCTCTCAGTATCTTGCTGTTCTTTTTTTTTCAAACATAAGCAACAAAGAAAAAAAACTATCTAATGAAAGTCAAATTGGAGCATTCTGACATCTTTCAATGCTCACGAAATATTGTTTTATGACAATGCAAACATGTACTCTACCAAATGAAAGTTAGACTCCTTTCAATCATCACACATAAAAATATTATGATTCCATTTAATTTTTTTTTGTTTTTTTTTTTTAGGAATCAGCAGTAACCCAAACCAACTACAGCGATCCCTCGCCACTTCGTGCTTCAAGTTTTGCGGCTTCAGTGTTTCGCGTTTTTTTTTCCTGTTGTTGTTGCACGAGAAAAAAAGTTGCCCTGCATGCTGAACAAAAAGCCGATGTGACTCAAGAGTCTTTGTACATGCCCATTCAAACAAGGCGCATGATTGGTTCTCGGCGCGACATTGACCAATGAGAGGTTGAGTGGATTCATCCTGTGAGTTGATTGGCTGCACATCATCGCCAGTCTGTTGACCTGTCTCGCATACTGTATCGAATTAGTGTTGTGTTCGCAATAACTTTTTTTGTTTAAGCGATAATTTTGGGGTGATTAGTGAAACTGCGCTCCAACCACTTGCTGCTGCTGAAGCAATGCGTTCCAGCTGACCATCAAAGATGGGACCATCAACGGAGAAACATTGCTATAACGGCGGCGGCGGGCAGTTGGTTCACAGCCTTCACTGGGTAGCCTTATTTTGAACGTTTCTGGAGCCAGCCAGCTGTGTTTTAGACACGTCACAAGGAAGCCACGACACTGACAGCTCAGGCGAAGGCTGAAGAGACAGCCGAAACTGTCAGCTCTGTCAGACTTTTTTTTCTTCACTAAAAAAAAGAACATTGTCTGTAAAAAAAAACAAAAAACAAAAGAAAAACCTTAAACCTATTTCAACGAAAAAGAAGACAAGATGAATGTCATAGTGCTACCCGTCACCATGTTTTTCTCCAATTTAAAAACCTCAGCTACACGGTCAGTCAGTTCCTCCAGCAGAAGAGTCTCGATTGAAACCAAAAGGTGGGGGGATCAAATCCTACTTCACAGTTTTCCACTTTTCGTGGGAGGGGTCCGACACCAATTAACCACAAAAAAATGAGGAATTACTGTTTTGAATGCAGAACACAGAAAACAAGATTTTTGTAAAAAGATACAGGTATATTTTATGCACATTTTAGGCTCGGAATTTTTTAGTGATACCTTAAACATTTGAACAGTCCTTTCGTTCCATACAATACCAACAGTTACAATCAAAATGTGTTTGGATGGCAAAATAAAGTACTTTGTATTTACAAATATTCCATTAGTAACAATTTTACGTTTGGCAAATTTTAAACTACGTTATTTAGTTGTAGTAGCCATAGTAGTACAGTATTTAGTAGTGTGTGTGTGTGTGTGTGTGTGTGTGTGTGTGTGTGTGTGTGTGTGTGTGTGTGTGTGTGTGTGCGCGTGCGCATGTGTGATTACATCATCGCTTCTACTATACAATACAATACAATACATGCTGATTTATATAGCGCTTTCACAACAGCGGCTACTAGATTTAAATCATCTTTTCTGTCATTTGTGACACTCTTTGTTGCTGATTTAACATGATAAACACTGACTTTTTGGGGATTGGATTGATTTCAATAACAAGCCGCATGTCACAATCAAATTTCGGGGTAGGGGGTTTGTTTTCTTTTGAAGTTTATCATTTCAATCAACCAACCAGAGTTGGCCAAGACATTTCTCTGCATGCCCATAAGGAAAAAAAAAAAGAAACAAAAAAACTTAGTTGACGACAACTGCCGTGTCCATGGTATTCAAAGATTTAAGAAGGAGTTTATTTATGTACTTCAATTAAAGCTGTTAAATTACGAAACACTTTGACTTGCGGTATTCCCAGTGTGTAAAAATAAATCAGATATCAGATTAAAACACTAATACAAACACATTTCTTGTTTTAGCACTTACATTTATGATCTTTCATGAAACAATGATGTGCAAACAAACATGTGGACTGCAGTTCGTAAGCACGAAACTTATCAAGGCACTAAGTATTTTTTTTCTTTTTTTTTTTTAAACAGCCGTAAAAAAAAAAAGTCTACCAACTGATCAGAATGGATCTTTTTTTTTTTTTTTTTTCCAAAACTGGAGCCTTTGCATTCAAATAATTGTTCGGCCCTATTATAAAGTGGAGATGATTCATCTAACAAGGACATAAGATGCCACATTTCACCATCTTTTGTGCAGACGCTGTATGGTTCACATGGTTATGCACTGATGTGGCGGAATCCCTTAAGAAACGGTCAACCCACACAAAACGTTTTCATCTGTGTTCATCTCTGCTCGAACAGGCTGGCAAAGGCTCATCTGCCCTGCTTAGTATGACATGCTGCAGGAAATTGTCAATTACTGAATTTTGAACTGAGCTCTCTAAAAGACTTGATGCTTCTTAATTCACAAGGTACAACTGAGTGCAGCGGTTAGCCGAATGTCAAATTGGGGAGCCGGACTTATTTGTGTCACCCTTGAGAAAAGCTGGTTTTATTTGTTCCTTGGGCATTAAGACTCGTTCCTTGCTGTTGTTTTCATGATTAGCTGCTGTGTTTAAAATGAAACTGACAGTTTTTATATGCTTCTCAAGCTGTATTTATGAAAATTTCCCATGAGTGTATGCAACTTATTCTTAATTTTATTCAATAATTGAACACGCCGTGCACCTGCAGTGATGCATGAACCACCTGTACTGCAAACACTATATTTTACCGCAGAAACACCATTTATGTTTTTTATACCCAGTCCATTAACCAAACCGAGTCTTTGTGTGCATAAACGCAGGTCACACTTGGAGTGGAACATTTTGTTTATTATAGTACTGTTCTGCAGAACTCAACATGGGCCAAAAGTAGTACAGTAGAAATGTACACGTTTCATTGGTGCAATAATCAGAATTAGAATTAAACAGATGAATCCACACGTTTTCATCCATCCATACATTCCTGCTGTGCGCACTTTGGCCTCTTTTAGCATTGCACGAATGGACATACACTTACATGATGATAAAAAGAGTCGAAGAACAAGATAGTGGTCAACTTAATTAACAAAACTTGTTTTTCACTGATTAGAAATATTTCTGGGATTATTTTGTGTTGCTACAGGATTTGTGTGTGAACATTCATTATTTGAAGGCAAATCCGTTTTGTGATGTGTAATGCAAATTTTTCCCAGTCAGTCTACAGGGCTTTTCTTATTAGGTGCTCGCTGCTTGCTGGTGATGTACCTAAAATGGACTATTTCTTGCATTTAAATATACCTGTACAATGTATGGAATCTTTTCTGTTGCATGTTTAGTTTGAAACTTAATCACAATCATAAATTTCAATTAATTGCGCAGCCCTATGTCACGGCTCACCTGATTTATGGTTTTGATGACATCAAGTTCGCAATGCGAGCCCGAGGGCACATTGATGTTAATTTCAGTTGACCGTAAGGCGGCAGTCCAGGATTAAATGTGACCAAGTGATAGCTCGTAACTTCAGACACTGCTAAATTGGGGCACTCGCAAGTCAATGTACCACTGAACATCAGTTTTGACTATGACATTTCTTGATGAAAGGTTTAAGAAATGTATTATTTACAAATTTCCCCACTAGATTGCACAAAAAGATAGACCTATATGTATCATCAAGGCAGATACCAATTATCATTCCATGCATTTGCATTTTTTTTCTAAAATTGATGAATACAATCCAAAAGGTTTTACAAATACTCTTTGATACATTCTTTCTTTATTTCTTTCTTTTACTTGTGTAAGACAATGTCGTGACAACACTGCGTGCGTGTCTTCCATCACTCCTCTCATTTCACTTGTCTTGTCTTTCCCTACTCCTCGCTACTCTTTATTCCACGGCCTCCTCTTAAGCTCTCTTCATTGCATCCCCAACTCTTCCTTTCCCTCTTTGCGAGCAGACTTCCTTCGGGGCAAAGATTTTACAGCTCACTATCTCCCTGTCCGTCCTCATCTCCGCTGCCATCCTTCCCTACTCTCTTTTTACTCCACCTTTTATTCATCCGTCTCAATCTAACAATGGGTTCAAGAACCTCTTTACAGTCTCTCAATGATTGCTCTCATCTTGTCACAGCCTGAGTGTTTTTTTTTAAACTGTCTCAAGAGTTAAGAAAATGTAGAGGAAGGCAAACCTTGACATACATCCCCATGAAGCAAACCTACAGGAAGAAATCAATTCATTTTAAACGTTTTAATTGTGATGCCACAGCAGTATCTCAATGATCCAATTCACAAAGTACAAAATAACGGATTCTTGATGCAAAAGAGAAGGTGAGAAAATAAGTATAATTTGGAATGCAGCAGCAATATAGTGAGACTGAATGAGGGGTGTTGGGGGTGGGGGGCAAACATGTAAGATAAGGTGCTGAAGGATGACGAATGCCAGCAGGAGGAAGTGCTGAAACATCAAATTTTTTTCTCCATTTAACACCTTGCTGCTGCATGAGAAGACGGCCCTACCGTGGCGGCACATTCAGAGATAATTGACCTCCACAGAGTTGTGAGAGATGGAGCTTCGCCGAAAGTGTAAGTGGGAGGTTGCGTTGTCACAGGGCAAAAGGGTATGATTATTACTCACCGGAGGGAAGGAGAAAAAAAAAAAAGAACACGGCTTGAGTAACTGTGAGAAAGTCCCAAAAGTTGAAAAGAGCAAATAAGTTTGTGCGAGGGGGGTGACAAGGGTTATTCGCGTCAGACATTTGCATGAGTGTGCGCTTGTTTGCGGGGAACAGCTGGTACCAACACGTTTATGACCATGTCAGACATATTCATGTGGGCTTTGTCAGCATTATGACACCACTGGAGTGTTCTGCTTGAAATGGCAAAAGAAAAAAGAAAAAAAAACAGAGCGCCGACATTTCACTATCAGAAAAGTGTCGAATGGATCAAACGTGGACTCAATGTGATAAGAAAGCAAGTCCAAATTCTGTGTGCACTTGCATCTCATTCATTTATTCAATTTCTGACAGGAAAGGATTAGCGCTCAATTTACTCCAGGGTGGTTGTACACTCGTACGTACATTTTGCTGATGTCATTTGCTGCTCCAAATCCTGGATTATGTTGGAAACGGCATGACATAGTGCTGCGCAAGTGTCCACTTTTCTTCTTCCTTTTGCAAAACACGTCATTTTATTCCACATGTAGCCGTGGTACTACACAGGATTTGATTTGGCAACAGGTGACAAACCTGAAATGTGGCTCTTTCTCATTGTCACAGCAACCACAACATGTTGCCATTCAAGCACTCAATCCATTTTCTTCAAACTTTCACCAGCTACATCAGACTCACTGACACACACACACACACACACACACACACACACACACACACACACACACACACACACACACACACACAGGGGTTTGAGGGCTCGTGGTTTTATATTTGAGACCAAACGCCGTAAAAAGCGCAATTGTGAACCTCTGAAAGCGGTGCATAGCTATAGTGTTATTGAACTACATTAAAGTGAGTTGAGGAGAATAATTTAGACAAGAGTAGTACTTTGACACTATCTTGTGGCATCTGTAGGTAATGTTTAGGGTGCTGTCGATCACTCACTGAAGGCAACGCTACCAAATTCATGGCATGCGACCGAACATGCAGAATGAGTAATTCAATCGAATCGAATATCTGTGAATGAAATATACAAATCTGTTGGGACAAAGGTATTCATTTATTTATTTGAGGAAATAAATAATACAAAATCAGTCAATAAAATTAACACGCAGTTATTATTACAGTAAGAAGAAAATATCAAGTAACAGCTGCTGAACAAACGCATACACATGGAGAAAGTGACGTTATTCGTCCTAAGAGAAATAACGCTGACCTTCTGAAACGCCAATTATGGATGGGAAGAATGAATTTAGCTACAACTATCTAAAATATTCTTTTTGACTAGGCAAAATTACTAGGTTACTGATGCAATAATGTGTGCAACCCGTGTTCAATCCCTCATTTGTTAAATACGGCTTTATGACTAGCCATGGGTTGACCATGGGTCACTTCGCGTGTCGGAAAGCCACGCCCCTATTACTGATGTCACAGGAACAAATCCCCCCCAAAGTAAACTCCGCGGATAAAATTTACACGTTGGTGGACAGGAAGCAGGTCGACAAGCGCAAGGTACGTTCACGGCAGTGATAACATCGTCTTTACACTTGTCGGTATTAAAATATAGGTTTTGTTTAAAAGTACACGACTGTCGTTCTTCTGCAGGGGTCCGTTGTGACGTTCAAAGACCACCGTAGGGTGATACAATAATAGAAGCAACAGCAGCAAGAGCATTGACTTTCTGTTTACCAGTCATGGCGAGTAGCCCCCCAAACGTCTTGACGCCGCTTGCCCGGGCTCTGTCCCACCATCAACTGGACACGGCAGAATCCAACGAGGTGGTATCGCCTCGAAATGCCCAGGTCCATCCGTGCCGAAGGAGGCAGCTAACGAGCTGCGGGTCGTTCGATGGCACCGAATTGGCCAGCTCGCCGAGTGTGGTCGAAGCGCGCGTCTTGGTCCTCAACACGGGAGGGACCATCGGGATGACGCTCACGGACAACGGTAGCTATGGTTCACTTTGTGATTACGCGACTATTTATTGCCACTCTGCTTGCGTGTGTGCAGCCAAGGTCAAGCCGCTAGCACAATTGGTAGCCTCTTCTTTTTTAGCTGCTTCTTGATGTTTTGTCCTTCCGAACACGAGGTTGCCTCACCACATGCAGGTGAATCACTAATCCGGCCAGGTGATTCTGACGTCAAACATGTGCCACACCATCATTTGCCATTTGTATTGGAATGTAGTCGAACAGAACAAAATTTCAGAGTGGGCAACGTGACAAACACCAAACAGTGCCACGTAGTTTGCAGTGCCAAATAGACCAAAAAATACTCAATATTATACATTTACTCTTGAAATGACTTTTGACTTAACTGTCCGTTATTACAGATGTATTGCTTCATATAGGCCACCATCACCATTTTCTTCCACTAACACAGGAAGTGATGTCAGAGTATTTGTTGATTTGGATCCAATCGTTTTAAGTACAATATACGTACTTGGAAGAGTAAGTAGTGTAGTACAAATAAAAGGGAGTTATTTTTAAATACAAAACAGACAGTGTTGACGGAAAACTCCACCAACTCAGCCCGGCTCCAATGAATGAAATGTTGAGTCTTATCTCGTGGTGCATGTCTTGCCAAAAACACGCACTCAGCTCATCTGGCTAAGACACATTTTCTCCCAAGATTACCCAATAATTTTCTGTTTACATTCACATGTAGTGCTCAAAGCATAAGTTTTTTTTGGGAGGAATTGATATTTTGGGGGGCTCATGAAAACGAATTTGACAAAATAGGAAGTAGTAGACCCTGCAGTATTTCCAGTTCAATTCAAGAGATCTACAAATTAGTACCTATTTTAAACCCATATTGCTGGCGCTGGGCAGAAACCTTCTGTTTTACAATTTGGTAAGTGTTATATATTTTTTTCAAATATGTATTTGTTGGTTCACATGTGGGTGTTAGTTTTAGAAATTACTGACCAATTTACAATGTTAAAAATGGCTTTTTCTCTGTGACGATGTCATGGTTGAACAAACATGGTGTATTTTTGGGGTCTCCTCAGTGATGATTTTGGAGGTACAAGAATAATGTCCGACGTCAGTGATATGCAAACCTGAGCAATTGTGAACCTCATTTTATGTATTTATAACTGATATTTGTAGTTTTGTGTGCAGTTTACCTCTAAAGAGCAACTATAGTCTCTGAGAGGGTTGCTAAACTGCACTTCAACGATGCCTTGTTTGACAAGGTATACAGCGACAATCAAGGATTTGTATTTTAGTGTTATCTTATTTGATCCAGGGTGTGTAGCTTGAATTAGTTTAATGAATTTCATGGCCCGGTCCCGATGAATTCTTCATGGATTACCTTCTGGTTTGGGCGTTGTTATAAACCCACATGATATGGATCTTTCGCAAAGCTCATGAGCTCTCTTTCATTTTCAAGATCAGGTTTTAAATGTGTTGTAATCTCACATGAGCCACTAGAGTGCAGTATGACACTTACACTGTAAATAGAAATAAGATTCCAGAAAAGCCCCAGGCCTCCATTGTGAAATAACATACATTAATTAGATGTGTTTATACTTCTCATCCACAGTTCTTTCACCGAAAGCCAACGCTTTTGTGCAGATTTTACGCAAGCTGCCCATCCTTCACGATGAGATGTATGCACAGCAGACCTGCATGTATGACTACTATGGATCCGAACGCACTTTAGTCCTACCGTAAGTGGACCCGCAATTCCGTACAGGAAGAAAAAGTGCTGTGTTCATTGTAATCGAACCGGGATGACACCATCGTAGCTTAAAATCTTTCGTGACAATTTATCATAATTTCCGTAAGTCATGCTTCCTTGACCTTTTGTAGTAATTTGCCATAGTGGTGGTTCAACAAAATAATTTTTTTGCACTCAGATCAGTGAGTCAGTCAATCAGGTACTTCAATTCACTTGAGGTTCTTGAGTCACAAGCTCCACCTCCATAAAAAAAATAAAAATAAAATAAAAACAGTCACACGACAATCTAATACAACCAACATCTTCAAAATGTGCTAACATTATGAAGGTTAAATTTTATGAGTGAAAAAAAATTGCAATAACTTCAACAGCAATGAAAAGCTGCAGCATAAAGTATCCTAAAGTGCTCTAAATGCATTTTCTTCTGTTGTCTAACAATTTTATGCAGTTTGCTGTTTTGTGTGCATATAAATTTGCAGCGTTACTAGTTTATACCACTGCTTTTGACAAATAATAATCATATAGATGGATGGTGTCACTGATGGTATAGTGGTACACTCGCCTGACTTGTGTGCGGGCAGCATGGGATCAGTTTCCACTCAGTGGCAGTGTGGATGTGGGTGTGAATGCTTGTTTGTTTCTATCTGTGCCGTGTGACTGGCTGGCGACCATTTCAGTGCGTAGTCTGCCTCCCGCCCAAAGTCAGCTGGGATAGGCGCCAGCAACTCCCCACGGCCCTCTTCGGGATAAGCGGTGTTGAAAATGGATGGATGGATGGATAGATGAATAGTGAATGATGTCGAAAATCCCGACGCAAGCGTATTGCTTCGTGGAGGAAAAGAAACAGCATTCCCTCAGTAGCAAGACGCGAAATCTAATGATATAGATGGACTATAGATGGAAATGATCTTGTTGCTAAATCTGGTGCAACCATCCACTGTAACATTGCCCGTAAATTAAATAAATAAAAAAATCCATAATATAAATGATATCCCCTTATATATTCTGACAGAGGTTTTTATATATGTGTGTGTGTGTGTGGGGGGGGGGGGGTTCTCAGGTTAATTGACGACTCAAAATTGATTGTTTGTCTCAATGTGTTCTGTAATGGACTGGCGCCTGTCTAGTAAGATGGGCGGAGCACCAGCACACTTATGACAATAAAAATTATAAGCGGGATAGAAACTGGATAGATCAATTCATAAACTGACCAACGCTACTTTGTTTTCCCATTGTAGATTCTCACAGGTAATACCAAACGATGTTTTTCTTAAAGTGTACATGTTGTTCATTGCATGCAGTGTTCCGTAATGTCTACTCTTTGGCAAATCTATTTTTGTCATGACCTACATTAAAGTGGTGTCGTAATAAATTATGCCCTGGGATCCTGCATGTTCACTTTGAACTGGAGCAGGTTGACAGAGGTGTTGCGATGTTGACTCATTCACGGACAAAATAGGAGAAGATCAGGAAGCTCTGACTGTTTCTGTCTCCATTTTTCCACAGGTTTTGTATGTGGAGCTGTCTACAAATTGATGTGTTTTTTTTCTGCCTGGGCCACATTGACATGGATTCAATGTGATTAATCAATGACTTTCCTTGCGTTGACAGGATGCCGGCCACTCATTCTGACCCACTATTCCACAGGTGCTGTTTATCTGGTAGCCTTGTGTTTGCACGACCCTTGCGAGTGGTTGGGCGGCTGTGCTCTGTGTGAAATATCCAAACAACAGGACTTGCTTGCCTGGAAATATGAGCATGGCAACACAAACACCTGTAAAAAAAGAAAAATGGGCTACAAAGAGTTAATGGTCTAACTCACTGTATTAAATCTCCACACATGGGCATCATTTTTCTGAAATGGTGTACCTATGAATGAATCTCATTGGACTACATTTCCCATGATTCCCTGCATACTACTTGAACAGAAAAACAGGACTAAAATCCTTTATCACATGGGTGTTGATTAAACTGTTGAATCCTGGTTACACTTCATGATTATTTTAAAAGATGCAATCTTTATGTTATACTGTAGTGTTGTAAAGCACTATTGGATGCTTCCTAAGACCCCCCCCCCCCCCCCCCCCCCCCCCCCCCCCCCCC